>JAQZBX010024565.1:0-30079 GCA_029593785.1 Cabassous unicinctus
TGCTGTGTCCATTCGCTGCGTGTCTTCTCTGTGTCCGCTTATCTCCCCCTTGCTGTGAGATCTTGCCGCATCAGCCCACGGTGCCGCGCGAGCCAGCCTGCCCTCACAAAGAGGCCTTGGGAAGCGAACCCGGGCCTCCCATATGGTAAACAGGGGCTCTATCCATTGAGCCACACCCGCTTCCCTCCCTTGAGTCTTATAACTGGCTCTCTGACTGGAATGAAAGCTCCCCGCAACCTGTCTTCCTTGGGTGGCAGCACTGTAAATGGTTAAACTTGCTGGGTCTGGAATTGGGCTGTCTTCTGGGCCTATAATTTTGAATTCAACCCAGGACCTCGTATGCGGGAGGCTTGTGCTCAACCACTGAGCCACATCAGCTCTCCTGAGTTGGCTCCCTCTTCTGTTTTGGTCATTGTTTGCTCGTTGTTTGTCCATTGTTTTGCTCGTTGTCTGCTCATTGTTTGTTTTTTCTTTAAGAGGCACTGGGAACCAAACCCAGGACCTCCCATGTAGGAGGCGGGTGCTCAGGTGCTTACCCAGGTGCTTGAGCCACATCTGTTCCCCTGGGCCTATAGCTTTGTTAACTGGTGACAAAAGGGAAGTCACCAAACTCTTTGTGCCTCAGTGTCCTTGCCTGTAAAATGCAGATAATGATTACCCACCTTGAAAGGATGTTGTGAGAATTAAATAAATGAAATAATAAATACTAATTATTATTAGTTTTCCCCTGGCCCTGACTGTCCTCTGTAGAGAATCTTTGGGCTGCCTTGGGCTTTCATCTTCTTGCCTTCAACCACCCAGGCTTTGTGGCTGGGGAAGAAATCATCTTTCTTTTCCACATTGAGTTGGAGACGAGCAAGCTGGCAGGATCAGACATGGGCCCATGATGCCTTTCTTCAGTCGATAGGCTTCTCTCTACCTAACTGACTGCTTCTCTTTTTACCCTTTTGAGCTATACTTGGGATTATTCCTAATTTGCATCACATGGTTCCTTAGCAACACTCACTAATATAAGATTAGGTACGAAAATACTTTGGTTAGAATTTCAAGCATCTTAATTTATTATAGGCCATCGCTTTAAAAAAAATAATTACTTTGACTCTCCCCCATCCTTATTTAAAAAGTAATACAAATTCACGGTAAGATAGTTAGAATACCCAGATAATGAGAAAGAAGAATCAAAATCACCCTTTGGTCAGCATTTGGGCGTGTTGTATTCCAGTTTTAAAAATGCATATACATACATATTTGATACAAAATTGGAATTGTACTACACATACTCTTTGTACAAAGTTTTTCCCTCCATTTCTCAATGTTCATAGGACCATGGTGATTTTTAAAAAATGAAGCAACTATTTAGTGGCATTGAGTACATTCATAATGTTGTGCAACCACCTCCTCTATTAGTTCCAAAAGCATTTTCATCGCACCAAAAGAAATCCCTGTATCCATTAAGCTGTCACTCCCCATTCCCTATTCCTGATAACCATCTATCTGTATTCTATTTCTATAGATTTGCCACCTCTGATGTGTGATGTCTTATATAAGTGGAATCATGCAATATGTGACCCTTTTTCCCTTAGCCTGACGTTTTGAGGTTCATCTACTTTGTCGCATGTACCAGAACCTCATGCTTCTTTATGGCTAAATAATAGTCCATGCTGTGTATAGACCCCATTTTGCTTATCTCATCTGTCGATGGATGCCTAGGTTTTTCCACTTTTTGGCTATTGCAAATAATACTGCTAGGAACATTCATGTGCAGCCCCTGTGTTCAATTCTTTCGGTGTCCATGGTGTTTTGAAATAATTTTTAAAAGAACATATGTTTCTAATCAGATAAAACGTGGCTTCTCCAGGAAGGGCATGTTACCTGGATCTAGGTGCACAGTCTCAGTGGAGAGGCCGTGGACATGAGAACGGCAACGATCCTAACCGACTGCCCCCGGGTGCAGGGATCAGCCCCGTAGCGTGTTCTCCGGGCTGGAGGTGGGGAGGGACAGGGAGGATGCGGTTGAACACTGGTGGAAAAGCATCTCCCCACCCCAATTTTTTTCTGGCACCCTGAGATCGCTGTAGGCCCCGGTGCAAGGGGCTGGATGGACAGCCTCTCCTCTTGGCCTTCACTGACGCAGAGCAGTCACAGCGAATGTGAACCTCTTGGAATCTGGTCATGGGGTAGGTGAACAAGGGGCTTTGCCTCCCAGAGAGGCATCACAGTCACTAAGCACACAGAGGCTGAAGCTCAGATCCTGCTATTGCTGGTCCAGATCCTGCTATTGCTGCTTGCTAGCCTTCTGATGGTGGGCAAGTCCTGATTCTTTCTCTGTGCCTCAGTTTCCTCACCTACAAAATGAGAACAACATGAGCTTTAATTGAACTTACTATGGTTTTTAGGGTAAGGACTCTCAACCTTGGCTGAACATCATTATCACCTGGGGGATCTTTAAGAAAACACTGTTGGGAAATGGATGTGGCTCAAGTGACTGGGCTCCCGTCTACCATATGGGAGGTCCAGGGTTCGATTTCCGAGGCCTTCTGATGAAAAGCAAGCTGGCCCACACGGTGAGCAGGCCTGAGTGGAGACCTGGCCCACGCGGCGAGCTGGCTCATGCAGGAGTGCTGGCCCATGCAGAGAGCTGGTGCAGCAAGATGATGCAACAAAAAGAGACAGAGAGGAGAGACAATAAGAGACGCAGCGGACCAGAGAGCTGAGGTGGCGCAAGAGATCGAGCGCCTCTCTCCACTCTGGAAGGTCCCAGGATTGGTTCCTGATGCTGCCTAAAGAGAAGACAAGCAGACACAGAAGAACACACAGAGAGCAGACAGCAAGTGCAAAACAACGGGGAATGGGTGGGTGGGGGGGAGGGGGAATAAAAAAATAAATCTTTAAAAAAACAAAACACTGTTGCTGGGACCCATCCCAGAGGTTCTTACTCAGTAAGAAGGCTGAGTCCCATTTCTAGGTAATAGGGAGGCCATCTCTGTAGCCTAATCTTTTATTGGCAACAGCGTTTCACTGAAATAAAGATTTACCCTGGCAGCTCAAAGCTATGCTGTATTGTAGTCCCCAAACCTGCCTGAGTGCTGGGATTACTTGGATGGAGAGCTTGGGGGAAAAAAAAAGACAGATTCTTGGGTTTGATTTCTGAAGCTTCTGAGACAGTGTGTCTGCAGGGGGTGCCCAGGAATCTGGATTTCAATAAGCTCCCAGGTTAGTGCATAGAGCAGCCACTGCCCGTTGTTTCCTGATGGGCCAGCTATCACACTTCTCTGAGCCTCAGTTTCCTCAGCTGTAAAATGGGGATAACAGTACCCCCCTTTGCAGTGTTGTTGAATTCGAGGTATTGCAGGAAAGAAAGACCCAGCTTTTTTAGACCTTCTCTGTGCATGACAGAAAGAGCCCAAGAGATGAGGCCAGAGCAGGACAGGTGTGGGGCCCCTGAGTGGCTGCCTACCTGTGCTTTCAGACTGGCAGAACAGCTGCGGCCCAGCTGGATGGACTAGGGATTGGAGCCAGGTGTGGGCTGCCTCTACTTGGCCAGCACCTGACCATGGCACCCTTCAGTCCACAGCAAGAAGGTGGTGGGGGGATCTTTCTGATCTCCCAGGGCTCCTGTTGTCCAGCCTGGGGAAGTTTCTCTGTTGTATTAGTTTCCTATGGTTGCTGTGGCAAGTTACCGCAGACTCAGTGGCTTAAAGCAATACACATGACTGGTGAAATTTATTGGGAGCAGATGTAGCTCAAGTGGTTGAGCGCCTGCTTCCAATGTATGAGGTCCCAGTTTCGATCCCTGGTACTTCCTAAAAACAAACAAACAAACAAACAGATGAAAAAACCAATTCTCACTGGGGAGTGGATATAGCTCAGTGGTTGAGTACCTGCTTCCCAGTTACAAGATCCTGGGTTCAATCCTGGTACCTCCCCCCCCCCCAAAAAAAAAAGCAGGAATCTTTTCTGTGTCATAAGACATGGAGCGCCTCCACAAATTTAAGTTCATGTCCAATTGGGAAAAAAAATGTGAGCACTTCTCACATTGTGTCATTATGGCCTCCTCTTCTGCCTCCCTCTTCCACTCTTGAGGACTTTTGTGATATTGGAGGATAATCCTTCTATCTGTTGATTGGCAACCTTCATTCCATCTGCAAACTTATTTTTTTAAGTTCAAATTTTTAAAAAAACTTTTGTTTTTAAAGAAGCTTTAGATTACATAAATGTTACATCAAAAATATGAAAATATAGGGGATTCCCATATACCCGCCCCTACTTTTCCCCATTAACAACACCTTTCATAAGTGTGGTACATTTGCTACAATTGATGAACAAATATTGAAGCATTGCTACTAACCATGTTCTATTGCTTACATTTATGGTTTACACTTAGCACCACACAATTTTATAGGTTTTGACAAAATGTATAATGGCTTGTATTCATCATTGCAATGTCATGCAGGATGATTCCAGTGTCCCAAAAATGCCCCATGTTACACCTATTCTTCCCTCTCCCTCCCCTCAGAACCTCTGGTGACCACTGCTTTTAGATCAATGTTACAAGCTCTTCCATTGCTAGAATAATAGTAAGTCTACTTTGGTCCATAGCTGCATTCCCCCTTATGTTTGTTCATTCCTCAGTCTTGAGGATTTTGGGATGGTGATGCCCACTCTGCTTCCGATTGAGAGGGTCTTAGATCCCATGGGGCAGATGGGTGGAACTGTCTTGCTTGTCCTTGCAGACACTCTCTGCTTTTTGGCATGGGGGTTGTCCATTGCAAACGTAATTCCCCTTTGCCATGCAAGGGGACCTAGCCACAGGTTCTGGGGATTAGGACATGCACCTCTTGGGGTAGGCCGTTGTTCTGCCTATCACATCTGTGGTCTTGAACTTGTCCTAAGATCTTTTATTGTCATTCATTTACATCCCTTCTCCTTACCCAGATGCAAACTCCTGAAAGACTGAAAGTGTCTTATTCTTCCCTGTGTTCCCCATGGCTTGATCTTCAAACCCCAGGTGCTCTTACCTCTGGAGGGATGGGAGAACTTTCCAAGGGCAGTTTCAAAGGAATCCTAAAGTGCATCTGCTGTGGAGCCTGGTTCTCCTTTTCTTCCTACTCTTTCTAGATGCTTTTCTCCCACATTAACAAAGAAACACCCAGTCCTCCTTCACTCTGAAGTCCCGGTGACACAAAAAATACTGGTGTACGTGAAGCCTCTGCATCCCACTCTCGTTCATCTGGTTATGACATACATTTCCAATAATTGTATTGTGTATTTAATGTTTATTATACCAATATTTGTAACATATTCATACCACTTTATCAAATGTATAGCAGTAATAAATTACAATGAGAGTTCAATCCAGAGGAAATTTTTTTTTTTTAGGAGTTACTGGGGATTGAACCCGGACCTTGTACATGGGAAGCAGGTGCTCAACCACTGAGCTACATCCATTCCCCAATGAGAGCTGGCTTTTTCATTTGTTTGTTTTTCAGGCAGTACCAGGGATCGAACCTGGGACCTCATACACTGGAAGCAGGTGCTCAACCACTTGAGCTCCATCTGTTCCCCTGGAGGAAAACTTTTAACAGTTAGGGCCTAATGGTCACAGGAATTTTTAAAAAAAAAATAGAACTTCAATTTATATACATTTTTTTTCTTGCATGAATGGCAATAGGGTGATTAATAAAAGACTTTGTAGCTGAAACATCATATTAGAATGAAATTCTGTGAGGAAAGCAAAATGGAAATATGATTTCAAGGAGAAAAAAAATGTAAAATTTTCCGACTCATAGAGAAGCTTGTTCATGCATTGTTTTAAAAATAGTTGATGGTGGGTATCAAATTGCTATGGTATTTAGGTGGCATTGGAAATATTTAAAAGAATGATGTAACAGTTTCACTTATAAAATGTCAATATTTACAATACAGTGGGAGTTGCATGCTTTGAACTATTTATATTTATGATAAAAAAAATCTTAGATGCCAACTTAAAAATGTGCAAGGGGCTGCACAGTATGTCAAAATTTCTTTTGGGGTAATGTGAGCATAAAAGTTTGAAGACCACCTACCCTATAGCACCAACACATAGTAGGTGCTTAAAAAATGTTTGGCTCCAAGGAAGGAGTTCAGTGAAAGTTGTAAAACATTAGAAAGGTTAAAATGAAAGTGGCCACGCAAGCTTTCAATGAGAAAGTTTTAACAAATAAGATTCTCTGACAGATGGCTTCGATGAACGCCTCTTGGCTGCTTGTGTCATTGCAAGCATCTTTTGGGGACTCTGGGATTCTAAGAAACCATTGACCTCCTTTCTTAGACTGGGAAATTGGAAGTTGGCTTAAGAGAACAGAAGCAATTGTGACCTTATGGTCTTTGCAAAGTCCCTGAGGAATAGCACTGGGAAAGGATAATAGGGTTCTTCATAGAGATTTTATTTTTTATTTTTTAAGATTTATTTTATTTATTTATCCCCCCCTTGCTGCTTGTGTTCACTGTGTCCATTTGCTGTGCACTTTTCTGTGTCTGCTTGTCTCCCTTTGTTGTGTCATCTTGCTGCGCCAGCTCACCGCGTTGCCCGTGCTGGCTTCCTTCACCAGGAGACCCCGGGAATCGAACCCAGGGCCTCCCATATGGTAAACGGGAGCCCAACCACTTGAGCCACATCCGCTTCCCCTTCATAGAGATTTTGATGGCACATTTAACCAACCAACCAACCAACCAACCAACCAACCAACCAACCAACGTCACAGAACGCTAGGTCCTCTCCAGGAGCTTGGAGGTGGGGGTTGGAGAGAAGGCAGGAACTACAATTTTGAATAAAACACAGTTCCTTCCCCTAAGGAGCACGCAGCCCATAGTCAAGTACACGGCCTCTTGGCCTTTCCAGGCTCCTCCTGAGACCCTCCCTCACTGCTTTCCTCCCTCCCTTTTGCCGTTCCTGTCCACTGCCGTGGGAACAGGGTCCCGGCGTGTCTGCTGCCCCTTCCCTCCCCCTGGCTGACGTCACTCCCCTGGATGACCTCCACAACCTCCTGCACTTAATGCTCCAGGGTGCCTTTAGTCAGTTGATTCCTCGTTAGTAGAAATTGAGTCCATTTTTAGGAGTGATGAGCGGATGGAAAAAAGTCATCAATCACGCATGACAGATGTCGCCACAGCTTAATTAAGACCAGACAGTTTCAGCTCAGTAACTCTGTAGAAGATGTCGGAAGAATGTCTGATTGTGGATCAAGGATTCAGAGTCTCAGGCAAGCATCTGCTATCAATTTATCTTCATTTTTGTGCAAGATGACCAGCTCTACGATGTAGGGGATAGAAAAAGGGACAAGATGGAGTTTCTCCCCTCATGGAGGTTATAATTTAAAAAAAATTAACTGTATGTGTGGAGGGAAGGAAATAACTCAAGACGTAAAATTGTGTTTGCACTTCTGTCCTCCACCACCCTTCAGAGAGGGAGAGAGAGAGGGATTGGATTCTGTCTTTGGCTGCTAGGCTGACTCCCCTGCAAAGAGAGGCGGTGGCTCATCCAGCTAGGATTCTAGACCCTACTATCCTGCTGGAGTAATTATTGGGAGAATGGGGTGGTAGAGAGTACCTGAGAGGTGAAACAAAAACAAAAACCCTGAAGAGCAAAACAGGACAGATCCAAGAAGGAAATTTGGGGAGGTGAAGGACTCAGAATCCTTAGCTGGGGTTTTGGGAGAAGTTTTGAGTGGGAGTGAGTTAAAGCCGAGGCATGAGGAAAGAGGCTGCTAAGGAAACTGAACTGGAAGAGGTGTTGAAAATGAGAGCAAACGGGAAAGAGGGTTGGAAGAAGTACTGGTCTTGGTTGTGAATTGGATCCCCTTTGTTGTTCCAGAAGAGATGCCGGTAAAGATTGGAATTGCTTTGAACTATTTTTGGTCTCTTGACTACACTTCCTAAAATGTGATATGAGGCAGATGCTGGACCACATGATTCCTGGCTTGTATTTGGGTTAAATGTATTTTTTATTAAATGAGTTAATGTATGTAACAGTGCACTATAAATGACAAAACACTGCATTTGTTGTTACTAAAATTACAATGATAATAATAAATCCCAGTTTAAACTGAGGTCAGTTACACTATTAGAAAGTATCTTCAAGATAAAATGTAGGGAAGTGGATGTGGCTTAAGTGATTGGGCTCCCACCTACCACATGGGAGGTCCCTGGTTTGGTTCCCAGTGCCTCTTAAAGAAGACGAGCAAGACAACGAGCTGACATGATGGGCAGGCGCGGCGAGCTGATGCAACAACAAGATGACACAACAAGAGACACGGGGAGGAAACATAATGAGAGACACAATAAAGCAGGGAGAGGACGTGGCTCAAGTGATTAGGCATCTCCCGCCCATATTGGAGGTCCTGGGTTCGGCTCCTGTTGCCTCCTAAAGAAACAAGGAAGACAACAGACACAGCAAGTTCAAACAATGAGGGAGGAGAAATAAATAAAATAAATCTTTAAAAAACAAGATAAAATGTAAATCTGATCACATTATTGTTATGCTTAAAACCCTTCAATGGCTTTCTCTTGCATGTGATGCAAAATCCCAGCTTCTTCCAGTGGCTTCCAAGGAATAGGCCTCCACCTGCCCCTCCCAGCATATCTCAGACCATTTTACTCACTCTTCCCCACCCATGCCAGCTTTCTTTCAGTTTTTGGAAAACTATAAACTCAGCTACTTTCAGGGCCTTTGCACAGCCACTGCCCTCAGCCAGGAATGCTCCTTCTCCCAATTTTCCAGCTCCCTACTCTGTGTGCCATGTTCTTCCTCATTCTTCAAGTCTTGGCTTAAATCTCACCTCCTCAGAGGCCTTCTCTGACCCTCTGATCTAAAGTAAGTTACTGGAGAGCAGGCACAGCTCGGTAGTTTGAGTACCTGCTTCCAACATACAAGGTCCCAGGTTTGATCCCTGGTTTCTCCTAAAAAATAAGTAAACAAACAAACAAATAAATAAAGTTACCCCATTATTATCTCTTAGCATCCTTTCTTTCCCTTATGACAATTTCCTTTCATATCACTGCCCAGGTTGTCAGTTTACTGTCTGCCCCTTTATTAGCTTGCTATGGCTGCTGTAACAATGTATGACAAATTGGGGGGCTTGAAACAACAGAGATTTATTATCTTATAGTTCTGGAGGCCAGAAGTCTGAAATCAAGGTGTCTGCAGGGCCCTGCTCCCTCCAAAGGCTCTAGGAGAAAGACCCTGCCTTGCCTCTTCCAGCTTGCGGTGGTAGTTGGCAATCCTTGGCTTATAGCTGCATCCCTCCAGTCTCTGCCTCTGAGGCCATAAGGCCTTCTTCCCTGTAGGTGTCTGAATCTTTCTCCTTTCTCTGATAAAGACACCAGCCGTTGGATTTAGGGCCCACCCTAATCCAGTATGACCTCATCTTAATTTTACTATTTAAATCTGCAAAGACGCTTGTTTTGGTTTGCTAAAAGCTGCCAGTGCAAAATACCAGAATGGGGTTGGCTTTTATACTGGGAATTTATTAGGTTAAAAGCTTATAGTTCTCAGGCATATGACTCATTTCTCCCTCTCCTCTGGGCTTCGTCTCTTTGAGACTCTTGGAGGGGGGGGCCTCTTTCCATGCCTCGGTGCTCCACTGATTCCAGCCTCAGGCCTCTCTCTCAGCCTCTCGGAGTTTCTCTGTGTTTCTGCAGCTGTAGGTGATCCTGGAGTCTTCTCTCTCATGGCAGGGTAAAATGGCAGCTCCTTTTCTGCCTTCTCCGTTTTTAAAGGACCCCAGTAAAAGGATTAACACCCACCTTGGGTCCCACCTCACTGAAGTACTCCAATCAAAGGCCCCCAACTGAATTCAACCCAATCAAAGGGTTCCCCCCCTACCCCACAGGAATGGACCAATTTAAGAACATAATTTTCTGGGGTCCACAAAAGACTCAAATCAACACAACACTTTTCAAATAAGGTCACAGTCAGAGGTTCCAGGTGGACAGGAATTTTTGGAGGACACTGTTCAACCCAGTACCACCCCCAGCACCTCCCCCACCTCCCACCTCTCACTGTTGGCTCCGCCAGGGCAGACAGCAGATCTTTTTCATTCCTCGCCGAATCCTGCCTAGTGCCATATCTGACACTTGGCGGTTGCTGAATAAATATTCATGGAATAAAAACAAGTGATCTGTCTCCTTGTTTAGCATCGGTTTCAGGAAACATCACCTTCGGGGCAGCCTTAGGTATTCGTGTGTTGGGTGTAGAGAGCATGCTTCTCAACTGCTTGATGCCCCCTGGAAGCCACTGCCCTTGGTGAGGAGCTAAGCCATCCCCTCTGAAGTTGAGCTCACACTTTTCCTTTTCTTTGGTCATCCTTTCCTTATAGAAAGGGAAACATTTAATTTCGCCAGGGGTCCTGTGCAAATGACCCCAGACACTACTGTGAGTCGGTGGCAGGCTGGCTTGGCAACTGGAGGTGAAGTGCAATAGGGTCCAGGCACGTTAGGTTTCAGCAGGATGCAATGCCAAGGAAAACACATTCTTTGAAGAGAAGGGTAATTGTCGAAGGCTTTGTCTAATGCTAAGGCAGGGGGATGGACCACTTGAACTGGTTTAGTATTCACGATAATAAATGGTTCAGGACTCAAAAAAAGGGTATAATTCTATTGAGGGATTCCACTGAGCTCATAAACCACGGGAGTGTGGCTCGTCAGCAGACTGCAGAGATTGGGTTACCACGGAGCTTGTCAACAGGGACCACTCAGGCCTGTTTGTTGATCACGCCTGAGAAAGGACTGTCACAGGGCTTCTCTAGGGACTATCACAGGTTTTCTCTGGCTAGATGTCAAGAAAATCAGTTTCCAAATAATTTAGTTAAATTGTGAGTGTGTGTGTGTGTGTGTGTGTGTATGTGTGTATGTGTGTATGTGTGTGTGGCCCCAAAATATGGCAGGGATTATAACAGAAGACACAATTTCATTATATGGTATTTGTTAATGAAATTTATGTCCCCCCCCCCAAAAAAAAAATCTTTCTCTAAAGATGCATAAAGAAGCAAGCAGATGTTTTCTGGTAGTCCAGGCAAAACAGCCTTCACCCTTACCAAGGAATCATAACAGTAAATGTGAAAAGTGGCATGGTATAAGGCAATAGGGAAGAATGGGGACTGTGGTTGAGAAATGTGCATGTCTTGCTTAAACCCTGGGTTTGCCAAACAAAATGTGTGCAGACCAGGATTAGATCTTGGTTTACATACTTATCTTTCCACTAGGCCAGGGGTTCACAAACCACAACAGTTGGGTCAAATCCAGCCTGCCACCTGTTTTTGTAAATGAAGTTTTACTGGAGCACAGGTATACCTATTTGTTTACTTATTAACTTTGGCTACTTTTGCACTACAATACCGGAGTTGAGTAGTTGTAGACTATACTAAATTACCCTCAAAACCTAAAATACTTACTATCTGGCCCTTTACAGAAAAAAATGCTGGCTCTTTCACTAGACTATGAGCTTCTAGAAGGCAGCTTGGCACATGTTCTAATCTCAGGTATTATGATTATTTATTTCTTTTTGAGGATAGGAGTTTATATTAACCATGGCCATGGCAGGTACTGTGGGTTGCTCACACAATAGCCATTCTTCCTGCTTCCTTGCTGTCAGGGGCAGCTACATGCTTCAGGGATGTGGAAGATGGGCTTTTTCCCAGTCCAAAGAGGGTGAATCTCCATTAATTCCCACCACTGTGGGAAACCCATTCCTGGTTTTGTGGTTTAGGCATAGGTATGGCCAATGAGATGTGAAGGGAAATGTAGTGTAGGTTTCTGAAAAGGGAAATCTATGAGATGTGAGGATGTGGTGATTGCAGGATCTCCAGCATCTTGGGACAAGCCTGAGGCCAAAAGCCAAAGCTGAGGATGACAAATGACAGGATAGAGCCTGGGTCCTCAATAACATAAAGAAAACCAAATTAACTAACCATCTAAGAACTATCATACTTTTTTTCTTTTTAGTGGGTAATTCTACATTCAGTTCCCCTCAGTGGCACTAGTTATATTTCAAGTGCTCACTAGCCACATGTGCCTAGAGGCTACCATATTGGACAGTATAGATATAGAACATTTCATCATCATCATCATGGGACATCATATTGGACAATACTGATCTAGAACAGCCTGGACCATCCCTAGCCAGAGTCATCCAGCCTGGCCCACGCAGGAGAAGCCATCCAAGTCCCAGAGGTCAGACAGACTATGGCCTGTAGGGTCAAGTTCTCCCTGCCGTTTATCTTGACCATCTTTTGAGCACCACCATTGTACCAGGACATAGCTGAGGGAGCCTCCCAGCCAGGGCTGGCCTGGTAACCTCAGGCGTTACACGGGACTCTCACCCGGCATGTTCAGCAGCACTTGTCTGCCATCCTTCCCTTTTGACAACTGCTCATCAACAACATGCCTGGAGTCCGCCCTCCTACTGCCGTGGAGTTGTCACAGCTCCTGCTGGCACCCAGTGGGCACATCTTTCTTTATTCCTTTTTCTAAAAATGTAAATCAAAGTTATTTATTGTGTACAATTTTTATTTATTTTTTATTAGACTAGTTGTGGGTTTACAGAACAATCATGCATTAAGTTCAGGATTCCCATATACCACCCTTTTGTGGTATACGGCACTTTTGTTAACATTGATGAAAGCACATTTTTGTAGTTTTTAAGTGTGATACTGATGGAACTAGAGTATTTTCTAATTCCTAACAAGGAACTTAAAATTGCTCTTGACAAATCTTAGCCAGAAGGCATCGATTTTAAGACAAACGGTATAAGGTAAGGGGAACATTCATCTTGGAAAGTAACTGATCTGACCCATTCCAAGAAAAAGTATTGGGTTATTTCCTAGAGCTGATGAGGACTGCTGAAAGAAAAGTGTCAGAGTAAAAATTTGTCAGCAAATTTCAAAATGTCTTGAAAGGAAGCAGTTGGATTTTGAGCTGCAGAAGTTCCTCATGAGCTGAAGATAATTGGTACAGAGAAGCCATCCTTGAAGTACATCCCCTTAAACTAGGGGCTAAAGTTTCTTATTGAATCTAAAACAATGTAATGTGCCTTTTCTACTAAACATTATATATTGATAAAACCCATCCCCATGTTTGCATGTCGCTGTAGTACAGCCATTTGGGTGCTTTTAAATACTCCATGGTGTGACTGTATCACTGCTGTATGGTCACGCTCCTGTTGGTGAGTCTGTGATTATTCATTTGCAGGTTTTTGCTACTGTGAAAAGGGCAACTGGGAGCATTAAAGTAAAACCCCAAAGATTTGGGAGCATGATCCCCTTTCATGATGATTAAAGCAGCTACTAGTAACACATTTTTAGGGAGACACAATTCCAGTTGTACCTGGCTATGAGATTGTCCCGGATCCATAACACATGAATTGCTGACTCCTGGGGCAGATATTCAGCTTCAGGAGATACTACCATCTATTTTCCAAAATGGTTGCACTGGTTCTCGCTCTGTCTAGCAATGTATAAGAGGTCCTGTGGATCCGCATTCTCTCCACCCATCAGTATTGCCGATGTTGCTACAGACACGGGTAGCAACTCAGATCAGCAAGGAAAGGAAGATTAGTAAAAAAAAAAGAAAAAAATAATGGAGCTGTTTGATAATAAAAATAAAAAAAAGAAAAGGCACATCAAGGAGTTTAGTAAGTTTAGAAAATCTTAATATGTATTAACTTTTTCTAATTCTTAGATAAACGAACACTGAAGCTGATCATCATTGCAGAAGCAGCACAAATGAAAATCATTCAGTTCAATATATGTATTTTGATATATATAAATATGTATACATATGTATATGTCTCTCTCTCTCTCTCTCTCTATTATCTATCTATATCTATCTATCCATCTCTCTCTTTCTCTCTCTCTCTATGTATATATATCTATATCTGTCCTAGGCACTGGGGATACACAACATTGAATAAAGCACTATTTCTGTCCATTGAGGATCTTGAAGTCTAGAAAAAGAGACAAACACAGCAATAGATAATGTCAATAAAATGTGGTAAATGCTATGATAGGGAAATGCACGGGAAAAGATTGTCATCTAAGCCAAGAAGGCTTCAGGGTCTATCCCCAACTATTTTCCTACCTCATCTGAGGGTTTTTATAGATCACGTCCACATCATGTGCCTTGAGGTACATCTCCATAGGCAGAGAATATTTCCCCATCCAGTGTTGTGCTTGGTCATGTGATTTGCCTGGGCCAATGGAATAGGAGAAAAAAAAAAAAAGTCCTATGAACTTCCTGGAAGTTTATAAGAAGATTTAATTACCTCTCAGCTTTCCTGGAAATCCTGAGAAGGCCCCAGGCCTTGGGGATGGCAGGTTAGGAAGGGAGATCCCCGGTACAGCTCTATTTGATTGAGTCAGCTGCAGGCTTCACTAAGGAGACTGTACCGATATTACAGGCCCTTGGGAAGTAACAAACTGCACACCTTGAATATATTATTATATTTTGGTCTTTATATATTTTGTTCTCTGTTGGCTTTTGGCCAGGCAAGAGAACAAAGAGGGTAAAATTTAGCAGGTAATAAGGAATAGCAAGGCATATAAAAATCAGTTCAAAGGTTTTCTTTTCTTTTCATTTTCTAATTGACAACTATAAGCAAACCTAAGCAGTAGACAGCAGGGGAAAATAGAGCTGGGAAAAAATGGTTATCTAATTAGGAAAAAAGATGGATTTGCATCCGCCCCATACAGCATAAAGAGATGGATTAAAGATTTCAACATCAACAACAAAAATTTAAAACTCTTATTATAAAATATAACTTAGTATCTTTTCGTTCTTGGGCTAAAGGAAGATTTCTTAAACAAGACAGAAAGAGTTTCTATAAGAAAAAGTTGACTATAAAAGATTGATATACTTGACTCTGTTAAATGGAGAAGCATTTTCGGTAATTAAAAGATACCATAAATAAAGTACAATGACAGTTACTAGGGGAAGATATTTGCAATATACACAACCAACAAAGGATCAGTATCCAGACTCCAAAAAGAACACTCACAAATCAATAATAAGAAGAAAACTGAAAAAGTGGGCAAAGCATGAGCAGATCTTTTTCAGGAGAGGAATCACAAGAAGTCAATCAGATTATGAAACCTTGCTCAGTATCATTAAGGTCAGGAAAATTTAGAACAAAACCTCAAGGACATTACCATTCACATGCATTTAGTTGGGAAAAATGTTCCTTTAACGTAACCAAATTTAGTTTATGATTGCAGCTATGCAATTACAAACTCTTGGAAAATACAAAGAAAGACTCAATTTTGTGTGTATGTGTGTAAATTTAATACACACATAATAATAAGATACTTACAGCTTTATCGTAAAAAGGATCCACGTTGACAAAAATATTTCAGGTCACCAAATTTTCTATTTGAAGCCCTTATTTTAGATCATCCCTGCCGATGTTTCCTTTTTAACTGTTCACCTGTTTACCTTTGCCAGATCCTCGTTTGTCAAGGGCTCTCTCTGCTTTTTTAAAAAGATTTATTTTTATTTATTTATATCTGCCCCCTCTCCACCCTGGTTGTTTTTGTGCTTGCTGTATCCATTTGCTTTGTGTTCTTCTGTTTCTGCTTGTCTTCTCCTTAGGCGTCACTGGGAACCAATCCTGGGACCTTCCAGAGTGGAAGAGAGGCACTCGATCTCTTGCACCACCTCAGCTCCCTGGTCTGCTGTGTCTCTTATTGTCTCTCCTCTGTGTCTCTTTGTTGTATCATCTTGCTGCGCCAGCTCTCCGCTCAGGCCAGCTCTCTGCGTAGGCCAGCTTGCCTTCACCAGGAGGCCCTGAGAATCGAACCCTGGACCAACTATATGGTAGATGGGAGTCCAATCACTTGAGCCACCATCCGCTTCCCTCTCTGCTTTTGATTTGAGCAGCTCTCGGCCATTACTTTCCTGGAATTCATGACTTGCGTCTCTGGAAAGATTGTCACTGTCACTTTGTGGTCCATTTGCACTGGAATGACATTGCATTGTTGGGAGTGTGCAGCTTCCCTGGGTGCTTGACAGGACATTGACTTAGAACTGAGGTGATTTGGGGCATGGGAACCCCCATTAGAGAGGGAGGGAGAGACATTGACTGGGGTGGGGACTAACTTCATAAGTAATCACCTCACTGATGAATATGTGTGTTATGATAAGTCTGGTGTTCCCTGCCACCTCCTAACTGAAATCCTGGATTAAAGAAATCTTTGGATAACAAGGACCACCTGTTGGTTCTTTCATAGCCACATCCTTAGACTGAAAAAGGGTCATTGTATTAGTTTCCCATGGCTGCTCTAACAAATGACCTCAAGCAGTGGCTTAAAACAACACAAACTCATTATGCAGCAGTTCTGGAGGTCAGAAGTCGGAAATGTGTCTCACTGTGCTGAAATCAGGGTTTTGACAGGGCTGGGTTCCTTTTGGAGGGTGTAGGGGAGAACCCATTTCCTTGCCTTTTCCAGCTTCCAGAGGCCACCTGAATGCCTCGGCTTGTGGCCCCTCCCTCCATCTGCAAAGCCTGCAGTGGTGGGCTGAGGCCTTCTCATGCTGCCACCTCTCTGATTCTCTCTCTTCTTCTTCCTTCTTTCACTTTTAATGACCCTTGTGATTCTATTGGGCTCACTGGACGATCCAAGATAATCTCCCCATTTTAAGATCAGCTGATCAGTAACCTTAATTTCATCTGCAGCCTTAATTCTCCTTTGCCATGGGACATAATATACTCACAGGTTCGGGGTATAGGATGTGGATATCTTTGCCAGGGTATTACTCTGCTGAGTTTGCAATTCATTCAGCTATTCTAACTTGATGTAAATATTACTCAAAAGCCATGTTTTCCTTTGCTTTAAGTTTGTACCGATGGGGAAACCTTCGTATTTAAGGAAGTAACATTTATGAAGCCTTTAGAATTTGTTTATCCATGATATACATCTGTATTAGTCAGCCAAAGGGGTGCTAATGTAAAATACCAAAAATGGGTTGGTCTTTATAAAGGGTATTTATTTGGGGTGGAAGTCCACAGATACCAGGCCATAAAGCGTTAAGTTTCTTCTCTCACCACAGTCCATTGCCACGTGTTAGAGCAAGACAGCTGCCGACGTTTGCCAGGGTTCAGGCTTCTTGGGTTCCTCTCTTCCCTGGGCTGCGTTTCTCTCTGGGCTTAGCTCCTGTTTCCTCCACAAGGTCAGCTGTAGACAATCAGGCGAACGGCTTGCTTCTCTTCTCCTGGGGCCTTCTTTCCAACATCAAAACTGCTTCTCAAAAGACTGCTTCAACTCTGTTCTTTGCCTTGCCTTTTATATTCGATTCCCCACCCACCAAGGGGTGGGGCTCAACGCCCTACTGATGTGGCCCAGTCAACACCCTAATCATAACTTAATCATACCCAGATTAACAGATCAGTTTACAAGCATGATCCAATTATATTTTTGGAATTCATAATTACATCAAATTGGCCAACAGTTACAGCATCCATTGACTGTTAGGGTCACTGCCCCTACCCTTTCTGCTTCCCACTCCTATAATTTATTCTCTCAACTGGATCTAGTTACTTGTATAGATGACTGATTCTGGTCCTTAGATATCTCATATCATTGTGATAAATCTATAAGTTAGAATTATAGATGACAATAAACCACCCGTGAGTTTGGGTGGTCTGAATAGATCCTCCAGAGACTGCTAACTCTCGGGGAAACTGATCAAATTGCATCTGAAATGCCAGCTCAGAGTAGCCTCCTGACCATTTTCTTTATCACCTCGTAACTGAAACTATTGACAGAACCAATTTTGTTGGGAGAATTTTATCAAAAAAATGTAAACTAAGTTACTCAGAGCTTGTGAGGGCGGCATCCTGGTGATGAAATCAGACAGGTTTGAATCCATGTTCCAGCACTTCCCAGCTGTGCGACTTTGGGCATGTTACTCAGCATCTCTGAGCCTCAGGCTCCACATCAGGACAATGGGATAATAAGAGTATCTACCTGGACACATTATTGTCCAAGTGTCCATCAACAGATGAATGGATAAACCAAATGTCGTATACAGATAATGGAATGTCATGCAGCCATAAAAAGGAATGAAATACTGATATATGTGACGATGTGGATGAACCTTGAAGACATCATGCTGAGTGCAATAAGCCAGGCACAAAAGGACAAATATTGTACAATCTCACAGACACCTCTGGGTCATGTGCCTTTTCCACTGGACCTGTGCAAGAGACCCTTGTCGGTCTCATTCACCATTGTATCCCAGTACCTAGCATGTTGCCTGGCACATGGGAGTAATTTATATTAATCAGTTCCTTTGGTGACTAACCCAGGACCACCTAGGAGGTTGGAAGTTGGGGTGGCTTACAGTTGCTTTTGACTGTCTAGCAATTGTCTTCGTTTTTGGTAATTGCACCCTTTCTTGGGGGAATGAACCCACTCTCCCCCAACTCTCTGACTACTTGGTTTGACAGAGGCTGCTCCCATCTCCAACTGCAGGGGTCTGGCCAATTGGAGCTCTTGAATCTTCTTGGCCATCTTGATTGGTTCAAAGATGAGCATGTGACTGAAAGCAAACCAGTGAAATTCTATTCCATGTCTTTTGATGGAACTGCTGGAAAAGAGGCTCTCAATTCCTTCTGGGATTGCTGAACTGCTGGAGTGGGGTCATCTTTGCAACCACTTGGGGACAGCAAATCTTAGATCAGAGCCAACACAAAGACAGCGGTGTGCTGTCATGGAGGAAGACAGTTTCTTCATAACATTCTTTGAGAACCTGGAGATGTTTTTATTTTTCTTTACAAATTCTTTATTGCTTAAGTTGTTTGAGTTGGATTTCTTTCACTTGCTCTTAAAGGGGGCTAAGGGAGCAGATGTGGCTCAAGAAATTGAGTGCCTGCTTCCCACATGGGAGGTCCCAGTTTGGTTCCTGGTGCCTCCTTACAAAACAAACAAATAAACAAACCAACAAGCAAACAAATGAAAAAACCGATTTAAGGGAGCTGAAGTGGCTCACTGGTTGAGTGCTAGTTTCCCACATACAAGGTCCCAGGCTCAATCCCCAGCCCCAGTACCTAAAAAAAAAGGGGGTGGGGGGAGGCCTGGATTAGTATGATTGAAGAATTGAGATTAGAGCCCGCATTAGTGTCTTCTCCACTTTACTTGGGTCCATTTCCCCATGTCCATATGTTCAGTGTCAGCCTGAGGTGTTACGGGATTTGTGGTCTAGTGAGAGCAGATGTTCTTCCCTGTGTAAGGAATTGCCACCTATGCTGATTGAACCTGTCCACATCAGCCAAGCAGGTTACCTGGCAAGACATTTGTTCCATGGGAGGGTGGATTAAACTTCACTCACCCTCAGGAGGCTTCCACGATACGTTCAAAATGAAATTTCATAACAGAGGGTGACTGGGAATCAGGGCTGGCATGGAAAAGTACAGGCCTTTGAAGAGGGTTAGAATAATCATCTGGTGGGTCCCCACATGAGCTCACACGTGGCTCTTGAAGCAGCAAGGAAACAACAGGATTGGCCTTGCTTTCTCTTCCTGTTTTACCAAATTCTGACCTGCTGAACATGGCCAGAAAAGGTATAAGAATGCTTGGGTGGCAGTTGTAGATTTGGGGAAACACTTATCAAGTGCTTCCAATATGCAAAGTGCTGGTTTTAGTTTCCCCGGTTGCTAAAACAAATCCTGTACAATGGATTGGCTTAAACAATGGGAATTTATTGGTTCATGATTTTGAGGACAGAAGTCCAAAATCCAGGTGTCAGCAAGGTGATTGATACTTTCTCCCTGGGGCTGGCTGCTGGAGATCTTTGATCCTTGGTGTAGCTGTTTGGCAGTTTGATGTAATTATGAATTCCAAAAATAGATATTGGATTATGTTTGTAAACTGGTCTGTTAATCTGGGCATGATTAAGTTATGATTAGGATGTTGACTGGGCCACATCAGTAAGGTGTTGAGCCCCACCCCTTGGTGGGTGGGGGAATCAAATATAAAAGGCAAGGCAAAGGACAGATGGAGCAGTTTTTGAGTTGAAGTTCTCATGTAGCGGTTTTGATGTTGGAGTTCTGGTGAGGAAGGAGAGAAGGCCCCGGGATAGAGATGAGCCATTTGCCTGAGAGTTCACAGCTGGCCTTGTGGAGAAAGGCAAAACCTAGAGAGCCTCGTAGTCGACAGCTGACCTTGTAGAGGAAGCAGAGGAGCTAAACCTGGAGAGAAGTGGAGTCCCGGGAAGAGAGGAACCCAAGAAGCCTGAACCTGGCAAATGTCGGCAGCTGTCTTGCTCCAACACGTGGCAATGGACTTTGGTGAAGGAAGAAACTTACGCTTTATGGCCTGGTAACTGTGGACTTCTGCCCCAAATAAATACCCTTTATAAAGACCAACAGATTTCTGGTATTTTGCATCAGCACCCCTTTGGCTGACTAATACACTTGGTGTTTCCATCACCTGGCAATGCATGTGGCAGTAATTTATTTCTCTTGCAGGTCCTGCTGACTTCCAGCTTCTGTCTGTTCCACATGGGTGTTTCTTTGTGGTCTTTTCTATGAGGCCTCCAGTAAATAGGATTAAGGTCCATATAGATTTAGTTGGCTACACCTTAAGTGAGAATAAACTCACCAAAAGCTACTATTTAGAATGGGCTCATACCCACAGTAATGGATTAAGCTTAAGATTATGTTTTCCTGGGATACATAATTCAATCCCCAACAATGCCAAAGGGAAAAGTGTGTGAAAGTAGGGTGTGTGTATCAGTCAGCTTGTATTAGGTTTGGCTGAAGTAACAAACAGCCCCCAAATCCCAATGGCTTTTTATTTCTTGTTCACACTACATGTCCATGTGGGTTGGCAAGGGCACCCAGGCAGATAGAGCAGGCCCCAACTCCATTGTGGTTTGTCACCATCCAGGGATCATGTATTGGCAATTAAATGACACAGTTACTTTCACTCCTACCTCATTGGTTAGAATGAGGCCCTGCCCAACCATTTGGGGACTGGAAAGTACAATCCTAGCATGTGCTGTAAGGGGGAGAACTGGGAATACTTGGTGAGCAATATTCATAGCATCCACGGAAGGTAAATTCTGGGCCTTGTCTCTGACGGGGGTGGTGGTGGATAAGATGTAGAGGGGGGAAGAGGGCACCAAGCATATTAAGAGGCAGGAAGAAAGATGGTGGGGAGGAGACTGGGGATGGAATGTACATGCCTCAAGTTCCCATGAGTGTGATTCCATTTGCTGAATCTAGAGTTCCCATTGCTGTGTGTGTATTACATACTAGGTAAGCTCTTGTACTAAGCACTTGGATCAGTTGGGTGCCCAGAGAGTGTTGCGGATTGAATCATGTCCCCCGCAAATGGCACATTCAGGTCCCAACACTCGGTCCTGTGGCTGTGAGCCCATTTGTAGAGAGGACCTCTGAAGATATTAGTTAAGGTGTGCTCAAACCGAAGGAGGGTGGGCCTTGGTCCAATATCACTGAAGGCCTTATAAGCAAAGGAAATTGGACACAGAAGGAGAAGCACAAGGAGCATCCAGAAGTTGGAAGTCAAGGGAACCCAGAAGAGAATGGAGAAGATGCTGCCTTGTGCATTGCCATGTGATGGAAAAACCAAGGAACCCCAGATATTGCCAGGCAGCCAGAAGATACCTACCCTGGGGGGAAGCAAGCCTACTAGCTTCTGTAACCGTGAGCCAGTAAATTCCTATTAGTGAGCCAACCCATCATATGGGATTTGTTTTAGAAGCTGGGAAACTAAAACAGAATCCACTGTGCCAACAAAGATGGGCCATTCCAGAAGACTCCAAGGAAGCTCACAAAACTGGAGGGAAAGCAGCAGAACCAGGCTTCCCAGTGGGCATCAGATCAGTTCTGGGGCTCTTGATGGCAGGACCAAAGCACAACCTCTTTAGCTCCAGCCACATCCTGGCTTCATGTCATGTAGGTGTCAGATTCCCAGGAGAGGGGCTATGGCAGAGGTTGGGTTTTGGTGCAGCCCCACTAAGACTGCTCTGGGAAGACTGGATGCTCCCCAGAGAGAAATCAACGCACTGCTTCTAGACGTGTGGGGTGGGGTGTGTGTGTGTGACCGATGACTGCTCAGGCAGAACAGATGTCCATAGGAGCACTTTAAATCCAAATGAAGTCTCACAACCACTCTCTCTGTATTTGCAGGCAAGGAGGCTGAGCCTCGGAGCCTAAGTAGCATCCTGAAGTCACATAGCTGGTAAGTGTCAGAGCCCATCTCTGGGGGACTCCAGAGCATGCCTTTATTGTTGTATTCTTCCATATCATGCAGATCTAGTGGCCTTTTGGTTGCCATTTTTCATCAGGCATTACAATGAGGAGAGGGACTTTGCAATTGCCACAATCACGACTGATCATGAGACCATCACATTTGTAGAACTCTTGATGGTTTACAGTGTTTCCACATATTTGATTTCATTGGTCCTCCTTGGCCCTCTATCATTCATCACATTTATTGGATGAAGAGACTGTTGATAGAAATATGAATTTTAAAAGTACTTCCAATGAGACCATGGAAGGAAACAATGACCTCGTTATTGGAAATTGGGGGCTTGGATGAAATAAATGGTTGGGAGCTTGTAGAACTCAGATCTTGAGCTGACATTCCCACGGTCTCATGTCCAGTTGTAGAGGGTGACCTGGTTGGGTGGCTGCCCTGACAGGTTTGGGACTTCAGCTGCTCCATAGTGTGGTGCTGGCAGGTGTGGTCAGCTTGGAGCAGGAGTGCTGGAGTGCAGTTGGGATTGACCAGGCCTGCGAGATGCCTGGGAGTCCAGAGCCTCTCAAGGGAGAGCTTGGTTCCTCGGCTTCACCTGTGGCTGGCTCTCAGGGTGCGTTCTCTATTCTTGTCTTGTGTCTAGGTTATCAGTGGTGTTGATTGAGTGTGAGGCATGTGACTGTAGAGAAGTCACAAACAGACCATGTCCCCTGCCATGCCTGCCTGGGGAGATCCCCAGAGAATGTTCAGGTTGTGCAATGGGAAGCAGAAAACAACTTCTTACAGCTTTGGGGGTGTCTGTGGAAGTGGGTTAAAAATGAAAGAATGGAAGGGTCTTGGGGATTGACCCTTCCATGCTTCTCACACTCAGCTTCCTGCCCAGCGGTGGCTGGCTGCCCTTGCCTTCCTGAAGTTTTGGGGAGATACGAGTGGTGTTTGGGACTGACCACGTTCCTCTGGTGACTCTCTGTCTGGGTTCAAACCCCAGCACCACCTCCGGCTGCTCTGTGACTTTGCATGAGTTCAGCTCTCTGAGGCCAGTTTCCCCAGGAGTAAAATATGAGCTCTAATCTATGGGAAGCACTGAGAATGTGCTCAGCACAGGGCAGGCATTTGAAGACATTCAATAAATGGTAAATTGGTGTGTTTGAGTGACTTGTCCAAAGGGAGTCCCTGGGGGGCCAGGATCTGGACCTACATTGGAGTCCAGATACCAGAAGATTCTTCCCACCACACCACGCTTCTCTCGGAGCAGCAGTGATTAGACCTGGTGCAAAGGGGAGGTGGGGGGTGGTCTCACTTTGCTTCCCACTGACGCCCTCTCAAGCTTCATCATCATTCCATCTTCAGTGGACGTCTTACCTCCAGGAGGAGAAACCATGATTCTCCATCCAGTTCTTTCTTTAAACTCACCTGGCCTTGCAGTTGTCAGTCCTCATTCAAAGGGAAGCCCTCAAAGGGAGCTCTGGAGGCCTGAGAACAAAATGGGGTCATGTTTTTGTACAGCATGTGCCCACTTCGAAGAGAAGAAACATTCCTTCACGGAGAGGCCTCTAGCCTGACCCTCGTGCAAACTGATTTGAACAATCAGAAGATGCACTATCTCACAGAACAGAGTACAGAGGTGGTGTGGGCTTCAGGTGTGGTACTATCAGGGTGCAGTCTTAGGTTCTTTTTGACTCTCTGGGCTCAGCCCTCCTCCATGTGTGGATTAGGCATTCATGGTCTGGCTCCCTTCATTCATTCATGGTGATTTGCTTGCTTATTATATCCAGAGAGAGAGAGAGAGAGAGAGAGAGAGAGAGAGAGAGAGAGAGAGAGAGAGCAAGAGTGCGAGAGAGCACAGCACTCCCATTATCTTCATTTTAGGTGGGTCAGCTTGGTCACACATCCACACTCCTCCAATAAGTGGTGCTGGGGCAATGTCATGTGCTGATTGGCTCAAGCCTGCATTCCTGAGTCAATCACTGGGAATCACCCTTAGGTCAATCAGGCCCAGCCCTGTAGTAGGGGGCGGGCTCGGATTCCCTGAGGCACAGGGACTTCTGGGGGAGGGGTGGGGACAGAGCTAGGAGGAGCAGGTGCTGGTACACAAACAATACCCACCTTACTACATAAGGAAGGTGGAGGGCTGGAGTGACCCAGGAAGAAAATGCTGTATTGACCTCTGCCGAGGAATCCAGAGAATAAGGTCTTTTAAAACATATAACTCATATTTCTCAAGTCAAGTCAAAACCCTAAGAAAAATCCTAAGGTCACCATATTTAATTTAGGAGAAAAGTGCTGTAATGGCTACTATACATTGAGGCCCTCTTCTGTACCAACCATTGAACTGGGTGCTTTCCCTAAATCATAGCATCAAATAATTAACCTTCACGACAGCCGTAAGGGAGGTAAGTGTTCTCATCCCTATTTTCTAGTTTAGGAAACAAGGCTCAGAACGGTGTTGTGACTTGCTCAAGGTCACATAGCTGAGAGGGAAACTCAGGTTTCTGCGTGGAAAAAGCCTGAGCACAACGTCTTGCCTGCTATACTCAAAGAAACAAAAGGAGGATATGTGAGTCTAATACCATTGTCCAAAACCAGGAAATGCCCTTCAGCCTCTGGGGCTGTGGGAAAAACATGAAAAACAGTGTTAAAATTTAAAGAGAAAGTGAAAATGGAACCAGCAGAATTGGGAGAGTGAGGCGGAATCCACCCTGCCCTCTTTTCCCTAACCCCACAGAGTCCTGTCTGGATTTGGGACAGGAAGGTGGAACCCCTTGGCCACCACCCAGGACAGGCTTGTCATATTCTGGACATTGCTAAGAGTTAGTTTATACTAACAGGATCTTTTAAAAAGAGACATCTTTTGGTCCAGCTTGTCAGCCATTCAGGTGGAAATCTACAGCATTAAAACTGATATATATGTATATATATATATGATATATATATATATAGACACATACATATATTTTGACAGTTTGAAGTTATTTTATGAATTCTCCAAAAGAGAAAGATTATGTTTTTATACTAATCTATTCCTGTGGGTGTGAGATACCCTTTGATTGCATTAAATTTGGTTGAGGGTCCTTTGATTAGATTACTTGTTAAGAATGATTTAGGGCTTTTGATTGGACTGCATCAGAGAAGCTTGAGCCAGCTTGAGTTTCCGTCCTCTGGCTGGGTCTGATATAAATGGTGACACAGAGAGAGACAGACACAGGCACAGGAAAAGGAAGCCGCCATGTTTGATCCTGCAATGATGAGAGAAAGGACTCCAGTTTCACCCCCAGCTGAGCTACAAAGAGAGAAGAGAGACTCAAAGAGCTGAGGCCCAGGGAGAGATTAGCCATATGCCTGATAGCTTACAGCTGAACTCGGGGAAAAAAGCCTCTTGGAGTCACCGAGACTGAGAGGAGGCGGATAAGAGACAAGCCCTAGGCCAGGTTTGCCTACAGCTGCAGAAGGGCGGAGACCTTGGCAGAGATTGGCCGCCATCTTGCTTTCCCCACGTGGTCGCTGACTTTGGTGAGAAAGCACCTGTTATGGTGCCTTGAGTTGGACCTTTCATGGCCTTGGAACTGTAAGCTTTTTATTTATTTATTATTTAAAATTTTTTTTTCTTTTTACTTTTTTTTTTTCTGGAACTGTAAGCTTTTACCCCAAATAAATCCCCTTTATAAAAGCCAACCCATTTCTGGCACTTTGCATCAGCAGCCCTCTAGCAAACTAAAACATGTGCATGCATATATATATATATATATATGCTAAAGTGTGCTTTGCTTGTGAGGTGCTCTCGGCTGCATGGGCTATTATGTTGCAGGGGAGGTGGGAGCTTCGGGCAACGAGACTCGTGAAAAAATAGCCACACTGGGGGTTTGATTTAGAAGGTGGTTCTGTGGTTGTCAGCATGGGCCGACAGAGTCAGCATCTAGAACCCTTCCTCCCTGCGGTGGGTGCTGAGCTGTGTTAGTTTTTCTGTTGCTTCTTTAACAAATTACCAGCCTTAAAACAGCACAGATTTATGATCGTACAGTTCTGGAGGTCAGAAGTCTAAAATGAGTCTTACAGGGCTAAAATCATAGAGCTGTATTGCTTCTGGAGGCCCCGGGAGAGATTCCATTACCTTGTCTTTTCCAGCTTTTAGAGGCCACCTGTGTTCCTTCCTCCATCTTTTTTTTTTTTTTTTTTTTTAATGGTTACGACCTTTTTTTATTTTATTTTAACTTTTTGGTTTTTTTTTGTTTCTTTGTTTTTACCGGGAGGTCCCGGAGGTCGAACCCAGATCCCTTCATATGGGAGACAGACTCCCAACCATTTGAGCCATATCTGCCCCTGCTTCCGCCATCTTAAAAGTGCGTTACTCCAGCTTCTTCTTCTTCTTCCTTTGATCCATGGTCCTTATAAGGATCCTTGTATTTAAAGTGGGTCCACCTGGATAATCTTCCCATTTGAAGACCCTTGAATTGGTCACATCTGCAAAGTCCCTTTTGCCATGTAAAGTAACATATTCACATGTTTTGGGGACCCACATGAAGGGCAATACAAAGGCATCCCTTTATTAACGCCATCATCACGCACGGTAAGTCTTGGAAAAGCACAGTCGCTGATGGATCAGCTTAAAAGGGAAGGTTAGCAAAGGAATGTTCTGGACAACACCACTGCAGATTGGAGATTTAAAATGTTAATTCGATAACCTTTAACAGAGCTTTGAGGCTGTTCACACACATGCACACACAGCAACTGAGAAAATGGGGTCATTTGCTGGATGATTCGGGCTCCTAATGTTTATTAGGCCTGATGTTTCCAGCTAAATTCTTCCCCTGGCCCTCCAAGAGTTGAGCTCGAATGGCTGCTTCCCTTTCGGTGTTCAGTCTCCAGGTGTGTCCCTGGGCTGTCTCCTCCCACCTGGTGACTGCTAGGAGGCTGGTCACAGGTGATTCTGCAAACAGAGAAGGAACCAGGTGAGGCCTGGGGAGCTGGGAGGAGGGATGTCTGGGTTGGGGGGGTGGGGGGGAAGGGGGTAGCACCTCCAGTGGGGCAGTGTTCCCCAAATTTCATTGTTAACAATTTTTCCCACATTGGTCTCTTACCTGTCCTTTACTTACTATTTTTCTTTAAATCTTCTAACTTTTAATGAAATCTTATTTGATGAAAAAACAGTACCACATACTATAAAGAGAATGCAATCCTAAAACAAATTATTATTATTATTATTATTTTTAAAGATTTATTTATTATTTATTTATCCCCCCCTTGCTGCTTGGGCTTGCTGTGCCCATTCACTGTGTGTCTTCTCTGTGTCTGCTTATCTTCCCCTTGCTGTGAGGTCCCGCTGCATCAGCCCCTCGCGCCGCGCGGGCCCAGCCTGCCCTCACAAGGAGGCCCCGGGAAGCGAACCCGGGGCCTCCCATATGGTAAACGGGGGCTCTATCGACTGAGCCACTCCCGCTTCCCACAAATTATTTTTAAAATCAAAAGATGTCCATACTAACCTATACTCTATAGTTTAACTTCTTAAGTTTACTCATTGTATTTAGTTCATAGTAGGAGATAGAATGTAGGTTGAACATGGGGAGCTGATACTGAATATACGTGGAGTGTTTAATAAGGTTGATTGTAAATATATGGAAATGGATAGAGTTGATGTCAACACATTATAATGAGTACAGCTAACACTGCTGATTTGTAAATGTGATTGTGGCTGAAAGGGGTAGTCTAGGAAAGTTAATGTTAATTGAAAAACAACTAGAGGGTAATTTGGGACTGTATAATATAGTGAATTTTGGTAATAGGTGAGGATTGTGGTTAATAATACAAATACAAGAATGTTCCTCTATTACAAAGTGTTAAGAATATGGTGATACATGGGAAAAATACAACTAATGTAACTTATAGACCATAGTTAACAGTAATATTGTAGTATTTTTGTAGCAAAGACAAAGAAAGTACTCTATCAATGCTAAAGGTAAAAAAATATATATATATAGGATTTAGTTTTATGAGATGTAAATATGAACAAGCTTTTTTTTTTTTTTCATTTTCATTAACAAGAAGACCTTGGTTATGTCATTTAACCAATCTGTGCTCATTTATCCATCTTTCGGAACACTGGAGAAACAACTGAGTTTGTTTTTTAGGACAAGATAAGATAAAGGTGCCTAGGGGGAAAAAAGATGTCCATATGCCACTTAAATTCTCTCCTTCTGTGCATATATCAGAACTTTTCAAACTTCAGTGTGCATGCAAATCACCTGGGGATCTTGTTAAAATGCAATTTCTGACTCCTTGGGTCTGTGGTAGGGGCTGAAATTCTACCTTTCTAACAAGCTCCCTGCAGTGCTGGATGCTGACACAACACATGGTAGCCCCAGGCTCAGCAGGCTGAATCTCACACTCAGGGGACCCTAAGGCCCTTTCATTCCAGCCCCAGCCTTCCCTACCCCCACCTTTCTTCCTTCTACTGTATGATTAATGCCTTTTTATCCCCCTCCTCTACATTTTATTGCCCTCTTCCATCAGAGACAAGGCCCTCAATTTACCTCCCATGGATGTTATGAGTGCTACTCAGAAAATACTCCCAGTTCCCCTCTTTCCAACGTAAGGTAGCATTGTACCTTCTGGTTCCCTTAGGGCTAGGCAGTGCCTAGTTCTGGCCAATGAGTTATGACGGAAAGTGACTGTGTCATTTAATTGCCAGTAAACGACCCTCCAGAGCTCTTTCTCCTACCTGGGATGGTGACCGACCACAATGGGGTACCCTTGCCAACTTTCATGGACATATAGTGTGAACAAGAAATAAACCTTTGTTGTTAAACACCATTGGGATGTGTGGGTTGTTTGTCACTGCAGCAAAACCTAGCCTAACCTGACTGATACAGACACCTAGTTTCACCCACGTTCCCCTTCATCGTATTAACACAGCACATTGCATACTGCAAGCACTTGGTAAGTGTTTGTGGAATTGCTTATTTTCCTTCTAAAATCTACAACCACCGTGCTGGCATTCTTTTTATTTTTTTTATTTTTTTTTATTTTACTTTATTTTGTACATTTAATAATTGAAAATATAAACAATTAAAAACTAAAAAGTAAACACAGATGAATAAATATATACATTTCTCAATTAAATGTAATGGATACATATAAATTTTTTTTGAATCAATATGTTACACAATATATTTGGTTCATAGTAACGCATTCATACAGTATTTGTCCTTTTGTGTCTGGTTTGCTTCACTCAACATAATGTCCTCCAGGTCCATTCATGTTGTCATATGCTTTACGACTTCATTTCTTCTAATAGCTGCATAATATTCCATTGTGTGACTACACCACAGTTTGTTTATCCATTCATCTGTTGATGGACACCTGGGTTGTTTCCAGCTTTTGGCAATGGTGAATAATGTTGCTATGAACATTGGTGTGCAGATGTCTGTTCGTGTCACTGCTCTCAGTTCTTCTGGGTATATACCCAGAAGTGGTATTGCAGGGTCACATGGCAAGTCTATATTCAGCTTCTTTAGGAACTGCCAAACAGTCCTTCATAGTGATTGTACCATTCTGCATTCCCACCAACAGTGAAGAAGTGTTCCTATCTCTCTACATCCTCTCCAACACTTGTAGTTCTCTGTCTTTTTAATAGTGGCCATTCTGGTAGGTGTGAAATGACATCTCATTGTAGTTTTGATTTGCATTTCCCTAATCATGAGTGATGTTGAGCATTTCTTCATGTGTTTTTTTGCCATTTGTATTTCTTCTTTGGAGAAATGTTTATTCAAGTCTTTCACCCATTTTTTAATTGGGTCGTTTGTCTTTTTACTGTTGAGTTGTAACATCTCTTTATA
>JAQZBX010024566.1:0-30065 GCA_029593785.1 Cabassous unicinctus
TATCCCTATATTTTTATGTAACATTTATGTAATCTAAGTATCTTTAAAAAAATAAATATATATATTTAAAAAAAGGTTGTACATGATAGAATTTTAGAAATTGTCTTTATGTTGAAACATTTTATAAATTCACTACAAAAAAGCATTCTTAAAAGTAAAAAAAAGCTTTATTACAAAATATTACATAAAAAATATAGAGAATTCCCGTATACCCCACCCATCCCCCTCCCACACTTTCCCACATTAACAACATCCTTCATTAGTGTGGTACATTTGTTCAAATTGGTGAACACATATTGAAGCATTGCTACTAACTGTGGACTACAGTTTACACTATAGTTTACACTCTCTCCTACACAGTTTTGTAGGTTATGGCAAAATATATAATGGCCTACATCCATCATTGCAATGTCATGCAGGACAATTCCAATGTCCTGAAAATTCCCCCATGTTACACCTATTTTTCCCTCTCCATCCCCTCAGAACCTCTGGTGGCCACTGCCTTTATATCAATGATAAAATTTCTTCCATTGCTTGAATAACAATAAGTCTATAATTGAATAATAATAAGTCTACTTTAGTCCATTGTTCATTCCCCAATCTTGAGGATTTTGGGATGATCATGCCCACTCTGTTTCTAATTGAGAGGGGGCTTAGATTCCATGGGGCTGATGGATGGAACTATCTTGCTTGCAGTTGCATACATTCTCTGTTCTTTGGGTTGGGTGTTGTACATCATCAACTCCTTGTTAGTTGTCCTGGGTGAGTCCAATGAACTGGAGAATAGGTGTTACAACTCTGCTGAGATTCAGGGTTCAACCAGCACATTGGTGGACCAAAGATTTAAGTCTCTGGGACATATATTTAATAAGTATGAGGCTAATTATAGTTTCAAATAAAAAGGGGCAGAAGAGCCATGCGTAGGGAAACTATAAATGAGTCTAACTCTGTTACACTGGGGAACATAAATTCCAGAGTAAGGCCAACTGACAGGGTGCCAAATTCCTGAGCTTATCTGCCCTGTTTATAATGTCTAGATGTCTCTAAAGCCCTCAGGAGCACCACTGTTTGAGGCACTATTTACTGTGGCAGTCAATAAGATCCTGCTGAGATGTGCATAAGTGTAACCTCTGGAATGACATCCCAATTCACTTTGAAATCTCTTAGCCATAAAAACCCATTTGTTTTTACCATTTCCCCCTTTTGGTCAAGGTATTTTTCCAGAAGCATTGCTAGTTGTTGCTTAGTAATAATCCCTTGGTGCCAGGGAGGCTCATCCCAGGGAGTCATGTTTCACACCGGGGGGAAGGTAGTGCATTTATATGCTGAGTTTGGCTTAGAGAAAGGCCACATTTGAGCAACAAGGAGGCTTTCAGGAGGTAACTCTTAGGCAGTATATAATACCACGCTAAGTTTCAATTTCACAAGAAACAGTTCATAAGTATAATCATCAATATCAAGGGCCTGGTGTAATGATCTATCTTCCTTCACTAGGCACTGCCCTGTTCTTGGGTGATTCTTGCTATTCTGTTAGAGAATGTAGCAGGGCCACCCAGGATGGGAATTGAATATTCTTTTGTTTATTGTATGGGTTTCCACCCACCCAAGGCAATACCCCTTGAACACTTGAACATATTCATATGCCTTAGAGACATGCCCCAGGTGCACCCCTCCCCAAGCATCCCCCCATCACTGACACCCCACACCAGTGATCCTACCCTACCATAGTTGTGACCTTTCTATGATCCAAACCTCTCCAAGAATAAGGCCAACAAAATAACCAAATAAAATTAAGAAAATGAAATAATAGTTTTAAAAATAATAAATAAAATACACAATAAATTTTTAAAAGTTGAAATAATATAAAAAATTTTTAGACATTGTGTCTTTCATCACTGTAATATCTGTTGTGTTGTATGTACAGTGACAATTTCTTCTATATAATCCCTCAGTATCTTATTTTTTCCATTTTATCTTCAAAGAAGCTTTAGGGTACAGAAAAGTCACATAGAAAATATAGAGGATTCCCATTTACATCACATCCTCCCCTTTTCTGCTCTTGCCTATTAATAAGATTTTCCATGAGGATAGTACATTTGTTATAATTGATATACAAATATTGAAGCATTGCTACTAATCATGGTCAATGGGTTACATTATGATTTACTTTTTGGACTGTACACTTTTATAAAATTTGGCGAAATTTAAAATGGCCTGTATCCATTATTGCAAGATCAATGTAGAACAATTCTAATGCCCTAAAAATGTCCTTTGCTCCATCTATTCTATTCTTCCCTCCCCCTCCCCTCAGAACTTATGGTAATCACCAAGTTTCAAATTTTGAAGAATAAGATTTATAGTTACTTGTAATAATATTGAGGGCTTTGACATATTGGTCTCTTTTCTTTTATTAGTCACTGCCTATGTTCTCAATGGATTCTTGTCCCTCTAATTGAGAACATAGAAGAATCCCCAGGATGGGAGTTTAATATTTTATTGTTTATTGTGTGGGTCTGCACTCACTGAGATAACACACTCTGACAAAGTAAACACTTAACAAATTCCATAGAAGCCTGCCCCAGGTGTGCCCTATCCCGTATATCCCCCACACTCAATGCTCTACACCAGTAACTCTCCCCTGCCATGTTTGTCAAAAGAACATTCCCAACATTGTAATTTTAACCACAGACCTGCAAATCCCCACAGTTTACCTGCTCCTTCCTCCAACCCTCCCCCCAGTTCCATGGATAGTCCAACCCAACCCTCCCACCCTACTCCCCCTCACAGACCAGCACTGCCAAACCCAATCACATCACTGTACCACTCTTATACCCATCCACTGCCCAAACACACCCTTCCACTTTATCATAGATTTTGCCCATATGGGCATCATCCTTAAGCATTTTTAAGATCATTTTTCAGAGGTTTTGTTCATTATGTCCACATTGTCTTCTTCATTGGTGTTTTCTGCATTTTTTCCTCTTCCTTTGTATGGGCCATCGTTTCCTGTTTCTTTGTCTTTTACTGTTTTATTACACACTATATATTTGAATATTTTAAAATCTCTGGGATTTACTCCTCAGGATGTCTGTTTCCTGGTTTTATAATTATCTGGTGATAAGACAAAGATTGTTTTGTCTTTCAGCAATCCTAACAGGAAAGTCTTCCCAAAGTGAATGCACTGTATAGGATTTTTCTTGTCTTACTGGGCCTCTGTCTTGGCCTGGGCTTTTGCTTATTAGTTGGTTTGGAATTCCTCTGTTTACAGGAGTTTGCTTGCCCTCTCTGTTTCCCAAGAGAAAAAACCTCCCTCTCCCAGGTATCTGAAGCCAGCAGGCCTTTGTCTCAGACTGTCTGCCTCTTTAGTATTTTATACTCCTTTCATTGTGTCATGCTGCTTTTACCTGCAGGGCATATTCTGGTAGAAGGGTCACCTTGGAGAGTACTTCCCCAGTTCAGTATTTCCCAGCCCAAACAGGGCCGGGAGCCATGAAGCCAGACAGAATGGCTCCAACACCCAAGGGCAGGGGTGTTATCACTGACCACAATATTTGATTAGCAAATTTGGAATGCTGGGTCCTGGCTCTGAGGGAAACTATTGTTTCAAGCCATCCCAGACAAAAGGACTGGCAGTTCTTGGGGAAGAGGATTTTTATGTCCCTTTCTGTCAGCAGCTAGGCACATTCTGGGCCCCATGGCAGCCTGCCTTCAGAGTGGGGGGATAGGTACTGGAGGCCATTGCATGGAGAGAGCAACTTACAGTTCTTTACTGTATTTTATCAGCCTCTTCCTCCTGTTCTTTCCTGGATACTGTACAGTGTTCTTCTGACCTCTGGAATTTCAAAATAATTGTTTCAGGCAGTTACTGCCTGTTTCATAGTTGTTTGGGTGGAAAGACTGAATCTGGGAGCTCCCTCCTCCACCCCTTCCCCAGGAATCTGTATATGCTAACTTTTTTTAATGCTCACAAGAATCTATGAAAGAAAGGCTCAGAAAGGATATATTACTTGCCAAAATTAGACAGCTAATATGTTGCAGCACTGATATTCACATTTCTCCTCCTAAGTCCATACTTTTATCAACTCCATTATGCTTCTCTTTACTAGTGCTGTAAGTATATGCTCAATAAATAATAACTATTGGTTTAGGGTTCCTGCTTGTGAATTATTGTTGAGTGGTAGAAGGAGTGTGGTGTAGAAATCATATTCCCCACAAAAGCATGTTCAAGTTCCAACCCCTGGTCCTGTGAGTGTGAACCCATTTGTAAATTGGGTCTTTGAAGATGTTATTAGTTAAGGTGTGCCCAGAGTGAATGAGGGTGGGCCTTCATCCAATATAGCTGAAGTCCTTATAAGTAAAGGAAATTGGACATGGAAAGAGAAGCCATGGGAGAATAAGAAATTGAAACTCAACCGAACCTGGAAGAGAAAGGAAAATACATCACAATGTGATGGAAAGGCCAAGAACCCAAGGATCACCAGCAGCCAGTCCCAAAATGCCATAATCATGGAGAAAGTTTTGCCATGCTGATGCCTAGATTTTGGACTTCTTCTAGTCGCAAAACCAGAAGCCAATAAATTCGATTTTAGAACAATCCAATGTATGGTATTTGTTTTAGCAGCTAAGAAACTAAAACAGAGGGTTATCAAAATCTGTCATCTTTTGCAGCCTTTAATCCTGCAGCATGTTTTTCTGCCTTTCAGAGATAGGTCCTTAAGGCATGCATTTATAATTGTAACCAATTTGATCAGAATTGAAAATTTGATCCAAGATATAGACTTCTTCAATTAATTTCTGTCATTGCTAAAATTTTTTTCCAGCTTTCTCATCCTTACCCATGGTGTTGTAAAACAGCTGAAAGCTTTAGAAATTGTAGAGATGTTTGAAGCCACCAAACCAGCCACTGATGCAGGGTTTTGTAATTTCTGTTTAAGGTCTTCTTATATAGATAGTGGTGTCTCTTTGACTGTGAGAAAAGTGGTTCCCAATGTTTTGGGTATGCAGTATTCAATCCATATGCTCAACAATATTTCCATTTCTTCTATTCTTTTAGGCTTTGTTATTATTGATATCACAACATTTGAAATTGTTCCAGCCATAGACATTTATTTTATTATTCCAGCATTGTCTCTGATGGTATGCAATGTGAATTTATGCTTGTTGCTCAGGAGATAACACATGTTCTATGATTACTTTCTAAACACTTTATTTAAAGCTTCAACTTCAGACTGAAAATTTCCTTTTGCATGCACTCCTTGGCATTTTTCAACTTTAACTACTTAGACATATATGGGGTGGTGTGGTAGTCTGGAGCTGGGTACCCCAGAAAAACATGTTCTTATACTTAATCCATTCCTATTGGTGTGAACCCCTGTATATAGGACCTTTTGGTGAGGCTAATTAATATGTGTGGCACAGTATGGGTCTTAATACTACTAATGAAGACCGTATAGGAAGATCACAGAAAGAGAAGAAAAAGCCAGAAGGAACAGCCAGAAACTGAAAGTCAGTGGAACCCAGAAGAAAATGGAGAAGCACACAGAGGCCACCATGTTCATTGCCATGTAACAGAGAAAGGAGCCAAGGATCAAGGATCAGCAGCCAGCCCCAGAACACTAGTCTTTAGGAGCTTGTGTTGGCCTTGGTGAGGCTTTGATTTTGGACTTCTCCTAGCCTCAAAACCATGACACAATAAATTCTCATTTTTTAAGCCATGCCATGATATTTGCCTTAGCAACAAGATAGCTAAAATAATTTTTGGTACCAGGAGAGTGGGGTGCTGCTATTACAAATACCAAAAATTGTGGAAACAGCTTTGGAATTGGGTAATGGGTAGAAGCTAGAAGAATTGTGTAAAGTTGTTAGAAATAGCTTAGATTGCTTTGAAGGGACCATTGTAGAAATATTGATGCTAAAGGTACTTCCTTTCAGGCCTTAAAAGGAGAAGATAAATGTGTTATTGGAAACTTGAGGAAAGGCGATCCTTGTTTTAAAGTGGCAGAGAACTTGGGTGGTGAAATTGAGATTCTGATGTCAGATTGAAGGCAGAACTTGAAAACAATTAACTTACATATTTACCTGAGGTGATTTCCAAGCTAAGTGTAGCAGTGCAGTCTGGTTTCTCCTTGCAGCTTATAGTAAAAAGCAAGAGGAAAGGGATAAGCTAAAACCTGAATTCTTAAACACAAACCAGCAATTGATAGTTTGGAAAATTTTGAACCTATCCAGATAGTGTGCTCTGAGACTAGGGTCAGAAATGGCTCTATCAGAGACCTCACTGAGCTTCTAGAAAGTGAGTCCCTGGAAAATAGGCTTTATGTGAGGATTTAAGTGAACATGGATCCAGTGAGCCATTTCAGGGGAAGTCAGGATTGGAAATGCCATTATGTAGGTAGGATCTGTGGAAAGTCCTTCTGTCTGATTCTTTGGATCCCTATGAATTACATGCAAAGACAACAAAGTTTTTCAAAATTTTTATGAGCAGAACCCCTGTCAGCCTGTACTGAAAGGGACAGAGAAGGCACAAACTGAAGGAAGAATGACCTACTGCATTTTGGAATTGTTTGGGGCTCAGGACCCCTGTTTTCCTTCCAGTTTCTCCCTATTAGAATGAGAATGTTTATCCTGTGCCTATCCTTCCACTATGTGTTGGAAGCAGATAACTTATTTTCTAGATTTCACAGGTCCACAGAGAAAGGGGAATTGTTCCTCAGGACAGACCATACCCATAATCAATTTTGATGAGACTTTGCACTTAGTATTGTTTCTGAAATGACTTAAGCCTTTTAGGATGTTGTGATGGAATGAATGCATTTTGTATGTATGTGGAAAGAACATGTCTTTTGGGGTCCAGAAGGTGGACTGTGGTGGTTTGGAGCTATATACCCTAGAAAAACATTTTCTTAAACTTAATTCATTCCTGTGGGTGTGAACCTTTGTAAATAGGATCTTTTGATGAGGTTACTTAAGATAAGGTGTGGCCCAGGGTGGTTCTTAATACTATTACTGAGGGCCTTATAAGGGAAGATCACAGAGAGAGAAAAAACCCAGAGGAAGAAGCCAGATACTGACATTCAATGGAAACCAGAAGAAAAGGAAGAGGCCACCATGTGCATTGTCATATAACAGAGAGAGGAGTCAAGGACCAAGGATCAGCACCCAGCCCCAGAACACCAGTCTTTAGGAAGAAAGCATTGCCTTGATGACATCTTGATTTTGGATTTCTCCCAGGATCAAAATCATGAACAAATAAATTTGCAATGTTTAAGCCAACCCATTGCATGGTATTTGCTTTAGCAACAAGGAAACTAAAATGGATGGTCAGTGAGGGTTTTTTCAAACAGAAAAGTTGACATATGTGAAAGAAAAGCAAAACAATCTTGTAAGTTAATGCACATAGTGAACCTTGGTAGCCTATGTCTTTTGTATATTTTGTGCCTTCCTATCTGGCTGGATTTGTCTGTGTGCAGTTTTTTGCTTATATCTAGAGTTTCTGGTGGATAAGAGTACATATATGCAAATGCAAAATATGTGTCACGTTCAAATTATTCTGAATCTATCAGTTGCAATAGAACAAATTTGCCTTTGCAAAACAAGCCTTTTAGAAGAATGAACTATAATTGGAAGAGAAGAGAATAAAACCACCTATGGAGCTGTTCTGATAGGGCTAGCAGTTACATGAACATATGTGTTTAACATATAATAAAATGTGTTTTTAACACAGATATGCCAGACTCTAAGCATCTAATTTTGTTACCTTGGAAGGCTATACAATTATTTTTAGGCTATTGCAGCCATTATTTAAAATGCTTTTGGAACAGTTTGGGTTTATCTTTGACTCCAAACCCATTTCATGGGCATATTAAAAATCATTTTCACTATTTTAAAATCTAGTCTCTAACAAGTGTCCCTTACTTGATTATTACTTTTTTCTTTACTCTACCTGATTCTGAATCACATTTTCAAAGTCGCTACAATTTGTGAACATACGCTGTAATCCCTGAAGAATTATACTGAAAAAAGTTGCTTTTAGCTTTCTAAAGTTGTTGTCTTTAGAGTCACCTCCAAATCAACAATATCCTTCAGATACAAGCTTTTCCACAACTCATAATCTCCAAAATCATGTGCCAGAGACTTTGAAGGCAATCCCAAAAGAAATTATGCAAACTCTGTTGGGAAAAGTTTTATTTCCAGCTTTGTTGGAATAAGCTTCTGTGGTCACTATTGGAATGTGTGTTAACTTTCACCATTTTATAACCTTCACTTACATTTCTAAAATTTAATTCCTACATGATAAAATCAAATTGGCAAAATGTAAGAAGTGATTCTATAATTTAATCTTTCTTATATTTACCAATTGTCCAGGCTGGTACCTGGCACATAGTGAGTACCTAACTGATGGTTGGCTGGTGGGCAGCACCTTCCTAGTGGTATCTAATATTTAGAAGTTACTCAATAAAGATTTGATGCTATGAATCATTTAAAAAATTTAAATATTATTGTTAAATAAAACATTTTGGTATTTTGTAAGCAGGCAAGATTACATTTCAGTGAAAGAAACCTTAATGAGATTAGAGAAATGTTTGTTTTTGTTTCCCTTTTGTGGCTCTCAGTTGCAGAAAGGTGAACTTATCATACACCTCAGGACATGGAAAATTTCCATTATTGGTCCCTATAAGTCCTGTCTCTTGTTTTAGTATTTTATTTCACCTTTATCTCCAATCCCCAGATTCATTCCCCTCCCCTCAAAGATACATACTTTAAAATGCATGATATGTGTCTTTACATTTGCAAGTATTCTTATAAAATGTGTAGTGCTAGTTTCTGAGTTTTTATTTACAGAAATATTAATGTGCTATTTATCTGGTTTTCATTTTTTTCCTCTTGCTCAACACCATTTTTGAGATTTATCCATGTTGGTGTAAACCTAACATGTTTCTGCATTACACCCCATAGTAAGTATCCCACATTTTACTTGTCCATTCTCATTCTGATGAACATCTAGGTTGTCTCCATTCGCCATTGCCACAAAAAATGCTGTCTGTGTTGAACATCCTTATACATGTCCCCTTATGAACTTCTTATGAACTTGTGTGAGAAATCTATGAGGTATTTAATAGTGTATGGGACTTCTGAGTCATAGTGCACATTCATATTTAATTTATTTTTAAAAAAAGCCAGAGTAACTTTTAGAATAGCTGTTCCAATTTATACTCTCATATCATTTCCTTTCCTTTGGCATCCTTGCCAACACTTGGTATCACGTGCTTTTCCATATTTTCCTTTATGGTAGGTATGAAGGGATATGAGTATTATTTTAATTTGCATTTTTCTGGTTAATAGTAAGTTTGATGAACACTTTCTTACTTCACACTAGACACTGAAGTATCGTCTTTCATGTACACATACTTTGGGCAATTTTTAAGAATTCTTAGAAGGATATACTAATACACTAAAAAAAATGCTACTCAGGCTTATAGGAGTTAAAACACTAAAATAAACCTAGTCAGACTTACCTTAGTAGATTTGGGTCATTATGTCCAATTTTCCTATCTTTATTGCAGTAATGTAAATGAATTCTGGATTCCCCATTTCTCCAACTGATTGCAGCATGGAAGATTAGCTTATTGCATGCCACTCAATTCTTTCCCTTAAACAACTTCACTTTTTGAAAAGATACTTGGGAAGCTAAGATATCTGTGGCATTCAGAGTCATGATGCATTGTCTAAATATCTGAGTAAATTTTATGCATTGTGACAAGACTTGATTTTAAATAGTTAGAAAATGCTCTTTTGTGGACCCAATTAAAATAGTTACATGGATCATGTAGTATTTTTCATTCTCTGTAATACAACTCCTGTCAGAGTCCCTGTATCTTAATTGGCTCTATTTGGAATAAAATTTCTAAATCCCCTGCTGCTCTATAAATGTACTTATTTATCCCTTGAATTTTCATTCAGTGCCTTTGTAATGATTGTTCAGAATTTCTTGTGTTGCTGGTCTTTGAAAAATGAGGTGCAATGACATTTGAATTGACGAAAGCAGTAACAACTCAAATGGGGTAACATTCCATAATGACAGGAGGTTGAACACCTAGTTCCATTAGGTGCAAAGATAAAAACATGATTTCCAGAAATGCACAGTTCAATATGAATGATACACTCATTAACATTGATTTATAGCATTAACATTGATTTATATTAACATTGATTTATCAATAACTTTTATTGATTTAAAGTTTGATTATCAAACTTTTTGTGTTTACAATATGCTTTGGGATATGGGATGTTTTTCCTGCCCATTTGAAGGGAACAAAAGACTCCAAATGACTCTGACCAAGACAATACTCCAGGATATAATCAATTTGACATTATCAACTTGTCTTACAGAGTTTGTGAAAGCACCCATAATTATCACATTACTGACTTGGACATTCTATAGCACATCACTATAGTTTGAGTTGTAAGGGTCTCAGCATTGGCCAGTCTTCTTGTTTGTCTCTGTAAAATAAAATTATGGAATTATTCTTACTTTTATTGTATATTTAGGATCCTTTAGAGGCAAAGTAAAACTTTCAATTGAAGTAAACAATGAAATATGGCTTCTGGTTGATCAAGCTGGTGGCATAAGATGCTCCAGGGTACCGTTCCCACTCAGAATCTTGGAACAACTAGTAAAAACTGGCATAGTCGTCTTTCCCAAAATTCTGGGAAAAATTTAAAGGGTTGCAGTAACTGGGTAGGTAATAAATCAAGAAAACACAGCTTTACAAAATGGTAGGAGTGGAGCAGGTGTAGCTCAGTAGTTGAGCACCTACTGTGCATATACAAGGCCCCAGATTCAATATCTGGTACCTCCTTTAAAAAAATGGTAGGAGAAGCTTGTGGCTTCTCCTCTCTCACCCCTTCCAGCACAGTGTGAAGCCAGCCTAAGCTCTCATTGTGGGTCACTGGCTCTATTCCAGAAGGAAAATGGTAGCTCCTATGTTCATATTGGGTTGCCTGTATGTTGGTGATAATCTCTTGGGTGGTAACATGAATGACTGAACAAGGAAACTCATCCTAGGCTCACACTCCCAGAACTTCCTCACAGGCAGAAGCAGATTATGGACCTCTAATGCAGTATAAGACACAATTAAGTCAAAGTGGCCTGGGGCAAAGGATTACCTGCTTTAAGTCATAAATAGAGTAGGAGGGGGATAAAATCTACTTAATAAGGAGTATAAAGACATTTAAATTCCTATAAAGGCAGAAATCCTAAGGCAATGAGTCAGCACAAGCCCAGAAAAAGATACAGTTTCTGAAAAAACAGAGAACACCTTGCACTTCACTTTTGCATTGGACTGATCTTGATAGGAGGGCTAAACATGAAGAAAAGAAACAGCCAATGTAGAGCCAGTTTGCAAGATTGTGAAAGTTGTGTGTGGGTTTTTTTTTTTGTTTGTTTATTTGTTTTGTTTTGTTTTTGCATTGGTTGGTTTGTTTTTATTAGCTTCTGCCATTCAGAGAAATATCTGTTGTCTCACAAGCTGGATACAAACCTAAGGAAGAAACATCTCAAGGACTAAATCCCAGGGTTAATACTTTAAAATATTAAAATATGCAGTGTGCAACAAAAGATTGCAAGACAAACACAGGAACAGTAAACGATGGCCCATCCCAAGGAACAAGATAAAAATCTAGAAATACTCAACGAAGAAGGCCAGAATTTGGACATAGACAATGAACATACAATATATAATCTCAATAAAGAGACAGAAAAATTTTTAAAAGGTACCAAATAGATTTACTGGAGTTGAAAACCATGTTAAATGAAATGAAAATCTCCCTAGAGGGTTTAAACAGCAGATTGGAGGTGACAGAAGAAAGGATCATTTTCCTACACATGGTTTTATGCCCCTTTTATTTTAACCTATAATTAGCACTATACCCATTAAATATGTGTCCCAGAGACTTATATCTTACAGCTGTTCATATGCCAGTTGTGCCCTGAATCTCAGCAGAAATGCAGCCAATATTTATTCTGCAGTTCATCAGACTAGCCCAAGACAACTAACAAAAGTATGATTATGGACAAGACCCATCCTGAAAAAACAGAAGGTATCTACAACAGCAAGGAAGACAGTTCCATCCATCTGCCCCATGAGATCTAAATCCCCTTTCGATCAGAAGCAGAGTGGGCATCACCATCCTAAAATCCTCAAGACTGAGTAATGAACAAACATAAGGGGAGAATGCAAATATTGACTAAAGTAGACTTATTATTATTCTATTAATGGAAGAACTTGTAACATTGATATAAATGCAGTGATCATCAGAGGTTCTGAGGGTAAGGAGAGAGAAAAATAAGTGTAACATAGGGCATTTTTGGGGACATTGGAATTGTTCTGCATGACACTGCAATGATGGGTACAGGCCACTATACATTTTGTCAAAACCTATAAAATTTGTGTTACTATGTGTACTAAAAGTTGCTATGAGAAATCAAAGAAAACCTAAATAAATGGAAGGACAATCCATATTCATGGTTTGGAAGACTAAATATTGTTATAATGTCAATTCTACACACAGCGTTTTGCAGATTCAATGAATCCCAATAAAAATTCCAAGTGCCTTTTCTGAAGAAATGGATAAGCTTATAATTAAATTTATTTGGAAAGATAGGGGGTCCCAAATAGCCAAAGCCATCTTGAAAATGAAGAATGAAGTTGTAGTATTCACATTTCCAAATTTTAAATTTTATTACAAAGCTTCGTTATCAATACAGCATAGTACTGGCACAAGGACAGGTACACAGATCATTGGAATAAAATCGAGAGTTCATTAATAAACCCTCACATACATGGCCAATTGATTTTTTTAAATTTTATTTTATTTTATTTTTATTAGAGAAGTTATTAGCTTACAAAACAAACATGCATAATGTGCAGAGTTCCTATATATCACCCTACCACCAACACCTTGCTTTGTTGTGGGACATTTGTTACAAATTATGAAAGAACATCATCAAAATGTTACTGCTAGCTATGGCCCAAAGCTTACATTTGGTGTATTTTTCCATAAACCACCCTATTATTACACCATGTATTAGTACTGTACATTTGTCATGATTCATGAGAGAATGTTCTCATATTTGTACTGTTAACTACAGTCCATCATCCACCACATAGTTCAATGTGTTTTATAGTCCCATGCCTTGTACACTCCATCCAAAGTGTACACTTAGTGGCTCTTAGTTTTATCACAGAGTTAAGCTGTCATTGCCTCAGTCAATTTTAGGACATTTTCCTTACTCCAGTAGAAAAAATCCCATACCCCCCTATTATTGCCCGTTAGCATTCATATAGTCCCTTCTTTGGCCAACTGATTTTTGACAAGTGTCAGGTCCACTCAATTGGGAAAGAATAGTCTTTTCAACAAATGGTGCTGGAAAAACTGGGTGTCCCTATGCAAAAAAAAAAAAAAAAAAAGCAGGTGGTCCCTTACTTCACACCATATAGAAAAAAATAACACTAAATGGATCAAAGATCTAAATATAAGAACCCAAACTATAAAACTCCTAGAAAAAAACATCGGAAAGCATCTTCAGGACCTCGTGGTAGGCAACGGTTTCTTAGACATTACAACGAAAGCACAAGCATCAAATGTAAGCATCGATAAATGGGACTTCATTAAAGTTAAGTACTTATGTGAATCAAAGGACTTAATCATGAAAGCAAAACAACAACTTATAAAAAGGGAGAAAATATTTGGAAAGCACATATATGATAAGGTTTTACATATCATACAACTGAACAACAAAAGACAAACGACCCAATTAAAAATTGGCAAAAGACTTGAATAGATATTTCTCTAAAGAAATGGTCAAGAAGTACATGCAAAGATGCTTAACATTATCCATTAGGGAAATGCAAAGCAAAACCATGAGATAACATTTCACACCCACTAGAATGGCTTCTATTAAAAAATTTAAAAAACTGAAGATAACAAGAGGATGTGGAGAAAGAGAAACACTTTTCATTGTTGGTGAGAATGTAAAATGATGCATCTGCTGTTGAAAACAGTTTGGTGGTTCCTCAGAAAGTTAAGTATAGAATTGCCGTATGACCTGGCAGTTTCACTTCTAGGTATGTACCCAAAAGAATTGTATGCAGGAATTCAAACAGATACTTGCACACAGATGTTCATAGACGCCTCTTCACAATTACTGAAAAATGGAAACAACCCATAAGCCAATGAATGTATAAACAAAATGTGGTATATGCACACAATGGAATATTATTCATCCATACATAGGAATGAAGTTCTGACACATGCAAGAACACTAATGAATCTTGAAGATACCACACTGACTGAAATAAGCCAGATACAAAAGAAAAAATATTGTACTATCTCACACATATGAAATAATATAAGCAAATTCACAGTCAGAAATAGGTTACCAGGGGCCAGGGTGGGAGTAGGAATGAGGAGTTGATGCTCAATTGATACAGAGATTCTGTTTGGGATGATTGAAAGTTTTGGTGATGGATAGTGGTTATTTTAGCACAACATTGTAAATATAATTAACAGCATTGTATTATATGTTTGAATGTGGTTAAAAGGGAAAATGTGGGGAGCAGGTGTAGCTCAGTTGGTTGAGTGCCTGCTTCCCATGTATAAGGTCCCCAGTTCATTCATTCCCCAGCAACACCTAAAAAACGGGGGTGGGGGGATAATTTTAGTTGTAATTTTAGTTTGTATAAAATTTTTTTACTAGAATAATTTTTTTAAAAAACCATTGCAACAAAAACAGTGAACCCTAATGTAATCTATGGGCCTTAGTTAATAGTATAAATATAATAATATTTTTTGAATTGTAACAAAAGTACAGCATGAATGTACCGTGTAAGTAATAGAGAAAACTTTGGGGGTATATTGTTATTCTGTATTTTCTTCATGGTTTTTATGTAAACCTACAACTTGTCTAATAAAAATTAATCAATTTAAAATGATGGAATGTTAAGCTTTATCTATCCTGATATTGTTAGAGTTGAGGAAACTGAGTCCCAGAGAAACCAGGTTTCCTAATTCTCAACTAAAGAATGAGTTTCAATCAGTTTCTTAACTTTTAAGAAAATTTATTCAAAAGAAATTTTTTCTTCACCTTTGTTGGAAACCTTCCTGATAGGTCATGAGTCACATGGTTCTTTTTACCACAGGTACTTTGATAATCCACATTCTTCATATGGCCCAACAAACCCTCGTGAAAAGACATGGAAAGAAGTGGTTCTTTGGTGTGACTGCTAGTCAGTCTGGGTCTTCATGTTTTATAAACCAAAGTACAGCTAATATATATTTTCTATTAATTATTCTACATCATTTTATCCCTTAGATTACTTTTATCATTAAGGTCAGTCCAACATATCATCCTAGAAAACAAAGACTAACAGAAAATGTAATTAATGGCTAATACCTGCATGACATGAAGCCCAGAGATTCCCAAAGGCTCACCATAAATGGACATCCCATGGGAGGACAGGATCAGGGGCTAGAGAGGTAGGGTCTAAGAGAAGTAACTTCATCCATTTCAGTCAGAGCCACCCATTTTTATCTTTTTTTTTTCCTTAATATTTATTTGGCTTTCGTGAAAGATATTGTTTTAAAAAGAGTCTGGGATCCTACAAAAGCTTGAAAACTGCTGCTAATCTCATTTAGGGAAAAGACAAGTTGAAGAAGCACAGACTAATTCACGTTACTGTTGGATTAGCAACTGCCTGAGGGTGATGAGAGCCGACATCTTAGATGGCAGAATTCTTATATGGAAGAGGAATCTTTCCTCCTAGATGTTCTAAGGGATAGAACTAAGGCCTTAGCTCTCTTTAGCAGAAAAATTATTTATATGGAAATAGATTTCAGCTCAATGTAAGTAAGAATTTTCTAAAATTAGAGGATCCATCCCAGAGCTAGAATGAAGAATAGAGGGAGGGCAGGAGGAGGAAGTGGAAGAGAAAGAGGAAGAGAGGGAGAGGGAGAGAGATCTTGTTACCTCTCTGAGCTTCAGTACTGTCATCTGAAAACTGGGAAATGAATCCTTTTGAAGATGAAGTGATATAGCATATGTAAACCACATATGTAAATGTCTGTACATACATTAAGGGAACATGGTAATTGTGAGTACCCTTGTTGGGAAATTAAAAATACCACTCCCATCCCCTTAAAGCTTGTAAGAGACAAAAAAAAAAAAAAAAAAAAAAAAAAAAGAACACATGAAAGAAATTTCAGCAGAGTCTAAAGGATTTTTATGTTTGAAGTGATAAAAGCTTAAAACATAATAAATCCATGAAGGATTCATCCATATTGATTTATTAAGTGGACCTAGACTCATACTACTTGATTACTGAGATTCTGGTGATCCTTGGGGTTGTTCTTGAGGCCAGATATTCTAGTTGCTGGTGTCTGGTTTGGTCTACTACAGAATTCCGGTATCCTTAAAAGTGAAGATCTACAATGGAATATTTCACATATTCTGAAAACATAGTCATTGAACATAATCTGCATTTGTCACAGTGGAAACTAATGAAACATGATAAAGCTAAGCAACCTAGAATAAGAGAGATTAATTGTATCAGATTAATAATAATAATACTTGTTCACTCTGGAATTAATTCATGCTGAAAATAACATTGCAGCAACGTGAGATCTCCCCACCCAGATCTCAGATTCTGGGAAAGAAAAAGTCAATGAAGAATTTGAATTGGAAAATTCATGTATTCCTGGTTCTTTCACCACTTTAAGATTTTTTTCAGGCCTATTTATTTTTCATTTATTAACATAGGATTTTTTTTCTCAATAATATTTAAAATTTTCCAAATTGTTTTGGGGAATGTAAATGGGTCAATCCAATTTGAAGACCAATTTATTAGTATTATACATAGTGAATCTGAAGATGCACTATATATCTCAGAAATTATCTTACAGTTTGTACAAGAGATGTGTATTGAAATACATATTAAATATACTATATATAGAACTATATATACCAACATGGATAAATTTTCAAAAAACATAAATTGAGGTAAAAAAGGAAGTTGCCAAAGAATATGCCATATTATGAATGTAAATTTTAAAAACCACAAATCAATATATTTTATTATTATAGATGCATACTTACATGGTAAAAATGCAAACATATGCATGAGAATAACTCATACCAACTTCACCTTTGCCAGTCTCTAAAAATATCCTTGTAGAACTTTAGTGTATTTATAAAGAGCAAGATAAGTTCAGTCAGAAGATTTATAGAGCCATAAATTAAGCTTTTCTCAGTATAAATAGCCTATATGGTCCAGATATTACTACAACTGCTGATAGTTTCCATTTGTTTAGTGCTTACAATATATTTTCATATTTATGTGCTGGACTGGCCCTTAAAGATTTAGCTAATGTTGCCTTGGGGTATGTGGAAGCAGTATTTGTCACCAACAGCAACTGTTTGGAATATGTGATAATATTTCCTCTATCCCTTTAGAACTGTGCTGCTTAGGGAATGTTCAATCAAGAAAAAGGTGCAGGAACAGCATTGCTTTTCTGAATAAAATGCATTGTTCCATCTTCAATTTCTCTTTATAGTCAGTACTCATTCTGTTGCACACGATACTCTAAAGGCAGAATAGGAAATGGGGTCTTACTGGCTCATGTAACTTGGGCCCTGATGTGTTAGGAGGCATAGCTTGACCAAGTTGCTTACGCTCTGTTGTAACATCTGTCTCTCTGTTTGCCTTCACTCCCGGGCAGAAACTGCCCAGACTCACATACTCCCTGCTTGGCCATGTAGGCAGCCAGAGACTGTCTCTCCTGCAGTAAAGTCCTGAGGAGGCTTCTCATTGGCTTGACCACAAGCCTATTCCTCTGTGGGCTACAGATTAGAGTATTTATGATTGGTCAGGTAAAGGAGCTGGGACACCAATCAGAATGAAGGAGGGAAGAGCATTCATGGAAGGGGAGGAGGAGTGGTATTATCAGGTCAGGAGAAAATATGCCAGGCATGCAAAAACTGTGATTGCATTTCTTTTGATGCCATCTTCCTCCCACACACACCTAAGGAGAGAATAATCTATGCACGTTTAGGCATTCCTGTGTTGTATTGAAGCATAATTGACTCCTTGAGATGAATAGCCTTTTCCCAGGTGAGACCCTGTTTCCCACACTAATATTCATCATCAATAACATGTGGCTGAATGAGAATTAGGGAACCTCCTCTAAGAGATGTCCCAGAAATTGCCTTGTTCAATGATGGCTTAAAGACAAAACCAATTCTTTCCTACTTTGAGAGCATTTGCTATTGGAGCTAGTTCATTAGCTGCCTTAATTTGCATAGATACTTATGGAAGACCAGAGGACCCAAATTCATCAGACTGCTGCGAGTGCTATCCAAGTGAGAGTGGGCCTTGCTATTAAAAGCCTAGTAATGAATTGTGTCTGTTTATGCAGATTTGCACTGCTGAGTTACCCTGTGCCTGGCACTTGGCAATGCCCAGATAACATTTAAATCAGGCGCTAAGTGTAATTAAGTACTACCCTCAGCACATCTCTTCTTGCAGGACATTTTTATTCACCATGATTTAGGACATGACAATTGGGTGAGATTAAAGTAGCAAATTATGCCTATAAAACAAACCCCTGAAAATAGCAAGGGACTATAAAATTTTATAAAGGGAATACTGCACATGCTTCCAATCCGATAAAACTTTTGTGAGCTGGGAGATTAACTGTGAAATAAAAGTAAGCCTATACAGTATGTGCCACATCCAGACTATAAATCGCATAATATTGTTTAGTATAACTTTTATGTTCCCTCCCCAAATGACTCCTTAGCATCTTGAGATTACCCCATGCAGCATACAATTAATTAGCCTTCAAGGAAAACAGCTCAGGAGACATTGAGCAACTCTGTGAGCGTAAGGAATTGTGGTGACAATATTGTAACGCAATAGTATTTGACCTTTTGGGGAGTTCTGTGATTCTTGCAGTTGCTATTTTGGTTTCCTTATTTGTTTGGTTCATGTTTACATCCTGTCTGTTGCAAAAGGATGGAACCGATTTCCAAGCCTTTAGAAAGTTATCCGCTTTTTTCTTAGAGACTGGTTTTTATAGCTGCATGGCTCTTTAGTGCTCATCTATCACAGTACCTCCTTTTAAAGATGAAGAAACCGAGATAGTAAGAGTTAAGATACTTGCTTCGACTCACATAGTAAGCTAGGGAAGCACTGGATTCTCCTTCAGGGATAATCATGTTCCATCCTGATCTTTTGCATTAAACTTTTAAAGGTTTTTTATTTTTTTCTTGTTAAAATTGAAATAATGTATAGGAGTTTTTCTGATTTTAATAACAAAACATTCTCTTATTTAACATTTGGAAAACTCAGAAAATATTCTAAAGTAAATTTTTGTAGCTCTTTTTATAATTAATTTTTTTTATTTTTAAAGATGATTTAGATTACATAAATGTTATATAAAAAAATATAAAAGATTCCCAAATACCCCACTCCCTCCCCCTCCCACACTTTCCCACATTAACAACATCCTTCATTAGTGTGGTACATTTGTTACAATTGATGAACCCATATTGAAGCATTGCTACTAACCATAGACTACAGTTTGCATTATAGTTTACACTCTGTCCCACACAATATTGGAAGTTATGACAAAATATACAATGGCCTGTATCCGTCACTGCAACGTCATGCAGGACAAAGCCAATGTCCTGAAAATGCCCCTATATTACACCTATTCTTTATTCTTCCCTCTCCCATCCCTCAGAACCCCTGGTGGCCACTGCCTTTACATCAATGATAAGAATTCTTCCTTTGCTAGAATAATAATAAGTCTAACTTTAGTCCATTGTTCATTCCCCAATCTTGAGGATTTGGGGATGGTTATGCCCACTCTGCTTCTAACTGAAAGGGGGCTTAGATCCCATGGGGCAGAAGGATGGAGCTATCATGCTTGCAGTTGCATACACTCTCTGTTCCTTGGGATGGGCATTGTCCATCATCCCCTTGTTAGTTGTCCTGGGTGAGTCCAATGAACTAGAGAGTAGGTGTTGCAACTCTGCTGAAATTGAGGACTCAACTGGCACATGGACAGACCAAAGATTTAAGTCTCTGGGGCATATATTTACCAAGTATAGTGCTAATTATAGGTTCAAATAGAAGGAGCAGAAGAGCCCTGTGTAGAGAACCTAAAAATGGGTCTAACTCTGTTACACTGGGAAACATAAATACCAAAGTGAGGCCTGCTTACAGGGTGCCAAATTCCTGAGCTGTCTGCCCTGTTTATAATTTCTGGATCTCTATAGAACCCTCAGGAACCCCACTATTTGAGTCATTTTACTGTTACAGTCAATGAGATCCTGCTGAGACTTACATAAGCGTAACCTCTGGAATGAACTCCCAACTCACTTTGAATTCTCTTAGCCATAAAACTCATTTGTATTTACCATTTCCCCCTTTGGTCAAGGTCTTTTTCCAGACACATTGCTAGTTGGTGCTTGGTAATATTCCCTAAGTGCCAGGGAGGGTCATCCCAGGGAGTCATGTCCCACGCCAGGAAAAAGGTAGTGCATTTATATGCTGAGTTTGGCATATGAGTTTGCTTATTCCACATTTGAACAACAAAGAGGCTTTTAGGAGGTAAGTCTTATGCAGTATATAATACTAGGCTAAGTTTCAATTCCACAAGAAAATATTCATATGTACAATCATCAATATCAAGGGCCTGGCATAATGGTCTGTCTTCCTTCACTAGACATTGCCCTTGCATTCAGGGGAATTCTTGCTGTCCTATTAGAGAATGTAGCAGAACTCCCCATGATGGGAATTCAATAGTCTTTTGGTTATTGTGTGGCTCTCCACCCACTGAGGCAATGCCCCATAAACACTTGAACATATTCATATGTCTTAGAGGCATGTCCCAGGTAAACCCCTTCCCATGCATCCCCACATCACTGACACACCACACCAGTGATCTTCCCCTGCCACTACTGTGACCCTTCTGTGATCTGAAACCTCTCCAAAAATGAAGCCAACAAAATAACCAAATAAAATTTATAATAAAATGAAATAATAATTTTTAAAATAACCAATAAAATACAAAAAAAATAAAACAATTTGAAATAATAAAAAAAATTTAGACATTGTGTCTTTTATCACTGTAAGATCTGTTGTCTTATATGTACAGTGACATTTTCTTCCATATATTCCCCCAGTGTCTTATTTTTTTTTTTTCATTTTATCTTCAAAGAAGCTTTATAATTTAGGTTTAAAAATAACCTCACCATTTAAAGATAACTTTTTAAACATATTTTATTTCCTTCTAATCTCTTACCTACATATACATGAAGAAAGAAATATAACTATTGTGAAAAATAAAGAACATTGTTTCATTACTGCACTTATTGTGAAGATTTCTTCACATGATTAAATATTTTTTCAAAAGCATGATTTTAAATTTTATGCTACTTCATAATAATATGGCTCTTTAATAATTCGTTTACTCATTTCACTGTTGTTTCATTGCTGGTCCATTTTTTCACTAATGTCCTACAATTAAATACTTTTAAAAGTAAAAAACAAATTGAGGAGGCATGAAAAATTATGGAATATTGATGGAACATAAATCCTTTTAATGTCCAGAGTAGTTTTATGTTAACCAATGAATCAAATTTTATGTGATAATATCCAAGTTTTTCATATCAGATCACATTGGATAATATTACTTCTACATTGGGATAGATTTATAAGTTAGGTAGATTTCTTATCATTTGAGTTTGCTCTACTGTTAAATGCACTGCTTTAAAATTCCATGCCCATCACTAGGTCCTTCATAGCATCCATTCATTCCTCCATTCATCTATTCTTTCATTCAAATCTGCAATTAAATGGCTTGCCTTCTAAACACATGCTAAGCACCATTTTGCTGTGGACAACAGAAAGATGAATAAGGCATTGTCTTTGTCTTCAAGAGGTTTATACTTCAGTTGAAGAGGAAGGTAACTGAACAATTCACCCTATTACAAGGCAGAACATATCGTGAAAGAACAGGGAAGGAGCGGCATCAGTGAGGCCTTACAACTTGAAGATCAAAGAGGGTTATAATGGGCAAAGAAGGACAGTCTAGGCCAAGAGAACAGAGACACAGAAGAGTAAAAATATCAGGAATGCTCAAGCAATGGTAGTGTGGTTGGAGAAGGGGGAAGGTGGAAAGAGAAAAAGACGCATCAGAATAGAAGAGAGACGTGCTTCTTTTGTTTGCCATATTTAAATAAAAGGAGGTATATATCTTTTTACTTGATCCTACTGGTCTCTGTAATTTAGGTGGGTAAGTCTGACAGTCAGGACTGGAAAATGAGCTGGGAAGCAGCAAATTGGAAGTTCTGGTCTCTTCATGTTATGTAATGTTTCTTACTGTCACTTTTTTTAAATACAGCCTCTGTTTTCTCAAGTGTGAAATGAAAGTAGCAGAATAAAACCTAGGCTACATCATAATATTTAGATATTGTTATTAGATAACAGTTTATTAACTGTTTGTTGGAGGTTTTTTGAAACATTTAAAGGAGAAAACAATGTGAAATTAGGTAAATTAGCAGTGTTTTTTTTTTTATTAGGGAAGTTGTGGGTTTATAGAATAATCATGCATCCAATATAGGATTCACATTTATCACCCTAGAATTAACACCTTGCATTAGTGTAATACATTTGTTGCAATTGGTGAAAGCACATTTTAATAATTGTACTATTAACTATAGTCCGCGGTTTAACATAGAGTTCACTATTTATGTGAACTATTTAGAGTTCACTGTTTCTGTTGTGCATTTCCATGGTTTTTTTCTTTAAATGTTTTTATTCTAGTAACATATGCACAACCTAAAATTTCCCTTTTTAATGACATTCAAATATATAATTAATTGCTGTTAACTACATTCACAATGTTGTGCTACCGTCACCACCATTCATTGCCAAAACTTTTCCACCATCCTAAATAGAAACTCTGTATATTTTAAGACTTAACTCCCTATTCTCTCACCCTACCCTTTCCCTTAGTAACCAGTATTCTAGATTCCAACTCTATGAGTTTGCTTATTCCAATTATTTCATATCAGTGAGATCCTATAATATTTGTCCCTTTGTGCCTGGCTTGTTTCACTCAACATGATGTCTTTAAGGTTCATCCATGTTGTCACATGTATCAGAGCTTCATTCTGTTATATCTGAGTAATATCTATTGTGTATATATACCACATTTTGTTTATCCATTCATCTGTTGATGGACATTTGGGTTGCTTCCATCTTTTGACAATTGTGAATAATGCCCCTATGAGCATTGGTGTGCAAATGCCTGTTCAAATCCCTGCTTTCTGTTGGGTATATAACTAGAAATGGGATTGCTGGGACATGTAGTAATTCTATATTTTCTGAGGAACTGCCAAAATGTCTTCCACTGCTGCACCATTTTTACATTCCCACCAGCAATGTATGAATATTCCTATTTCTCCATTTTTTAATAGTAGCCATTCTAGTGGGTGTGAAATGGTATTTCATTGTAGTTTTGATTGGCATTTCCCTAATGACTAATGATGTTGAACATTTTTTTTCCTGTGCTGTTTGGCCATTTGTATATCTTATTTAAAGAAATGTCTCTTCAAGTCTCTTGCCCCTTTCTAATTGGGTTGAATTTTGTTGTTGATTTGAAGGATTTTTTTATATAATCTATATATTAAATCCTTATCAGATATGTAGTTTCCAAATATTTTCTCCCATTGAGTAGGTTGTCTTTTCACTCTCTTAACAAAGTACTTCTATGCACAAAAGTTTTTAATTTTGATGAGGTCCCATTCATCTATTTTTTCTTTTGTTGCTTGTGCTTTGGGTGTAAAGTCTAAGAAATCATTGCCTAGCACAAACTCCTGAAGATGCTTCCCTGTATTTTCTTCTAGGAATTTGATAGTCCTGCCTCTTATATGTAGGTCTTTGATCCAATTTGAGTTGATTTTTGTATATGTCGAGAAGTAGGGGTCCACCTTCATTCTTTTGCAAATGCATATTCAGTTTTCCAAGCACCATTTGTTGAAGAGACTGCTTTTCCCAACTGAGTGATCTTTACCCCCCTTGTCAAAAATCAGTCAGCCATAAATGTGAGGGTTAATTTCAGAGCTCTCAATTCAATTCCACTGGTATGTATGTCTGTTCTTGTGCCAGTATCATGCTGTTTTGATTACTGTGGCTTTGTGATATGTTTTAAGATCAGGAAGCATGAGTGCTCCACATTGTTCTTTTTCAAGATGACTTTGGCTATTCAGGACCCCTTACACTTCCATTTAATTTGATTGGCTTTTCCATTTCTGCAAAAAAGTTGTTGTAATTTTGATTGATATTGTGCTGAATCTGTAAATAACTTAGGGTAAAATTGACATCTTGGTGATATTTAGTTTTCCAATCTGTGAACACAGAATACCATTCCATTTACCTAGATCTTCTTTGATTTCTTTTTGCAATGTTTTGTAATTTTCTGCATTCAAATACTTTATATCCTTTATTAGATTTCTTCCTAAAGCTTTGATAGTTTTAGTTGCTGTTGTAGTGGAATTTTTTCTTGATTTCTTCTTCTGATTATTCATTTCTAATGTATAGAAGCACTACTGATTTTTAGGTGTTGACCTTGTACCCCAATATTTGCTGAATTATTTATATTAGCTCTAGGAGCTTTGTTGTTCATTTTCAGGATTTTCAGTATATAGGATCATGTAATTTTCATATAGGGAAAATTTTACCTTTTCCTTTCCAATATGGATGAATTTTTTATCTTTTTCTAGCCTAATTGCAATGGCTAAACTTCCAGTATGATCTTGAATAACAGTGGTGACAGTGGGTTTCTTTTTATTGTTCCTGATCTCATAGGGAAATCTTTCAGTCTTTCATCATTTAGTATGGTGTAAGCTGTGTCTTTTTCATATATGACCCTTATCATATTGAGGAAGTTTCTTCTATTACTAGTTTTCTAAATATTTTTATCAAGAAGGGGTGCTGGATTTTTCAATGCTTTTTTGTGTGTGTGTGAATTCAGATGATCACATGCTTTTTTCCCTTCATTTGGTTAATGTGGTATAGTGCATTGATTTCCTTATGTTGGACCACCCTTGCATACCTGGCATAAATCCCACTTGATCTCAATTGTGTAATTCTTTTAATGTGCTAGTATTTTGTAGAGGATTTTTGCATCTATATTCAGAATAGATATTAGTCTGTAATTTTCTTTTCTTGTGGTATCTTATCTGACTTTGGTGTGAGGGTGAGGTTGACTTTGTAGATTAAATTAGGGAGTGTTCCTTCCTCTACAGTTTTTTGAAAGCGTTTGAGCAGGATTGAGTTCATTCTTCTTGGAATGTTTGGTAAATTCCCCTGTAAAGACATTTGGTCCTGGGTTTTTTTCTTTGTAAGGAGGTTTTTTAAATTACTGATTCTATCACTTCTTCCTTGTCTGTGGAGATCTATTTCTTCTTGGGTCAATGTAAATATTTGCATGTTTCTATGAATTATCCATTTCATCTGGGTTATCTAATTTTTTGGTGTTGTTCATAGTATCCTCTTATAATCCTTTTTATTTATTGGGGTCTTTAGTAATTCCCCCATTTTCATTTATGATTTTAGTCATTGTGTTCTCTCTTCATTTTCTTCATCAGTCTAGCTAAACATTTGTCAATTTAATTGATCTTTTCAATTAGCCAACTTTTGGTTTCGTTGATTCTCTCTATTCTTATTGTCTTTTTTCATTTATCTCTGCTCTAATCTTTATTTTATTTCCTTTTTGCTTGCTTTGGCCTTAGTTTGTGCCTCTTTTTCTAGTTCTTCCAGTTTTGATGTTAGGACTCTGATTTGAAATATTTCTTATTTTTTAAAGTAACCATTTCTATTGCTATTAACTTCCCTCTCAGCACTGCCTTTGCTGCATCCCATCAATATTGGTATTTTCATTCTCCACAAGACAGTTCCTAATTTCTTTTGTGATTTCTTCTTTAACCCATTGTTTTCTTTAAGTGTACATTATTTAATTTCCACATATTTATGAATTTTCCATTTCTCCGTCTGTTTTTTTAATTTCAAGCTTCATTATATTGTGGTTGGAGAATATGCATTGTATGATTTCAATATTTTTCTATTTATTGAGACTTCTTTTGGAACCTAAGGTATGGTCAATCCTATAGAATGATTCATGTGCACTTGAGAAGTATGTGTATTCTGTTTTTGTCAGGTGAAATGTTTTATATATGTGTGCTAGGTTTAGTTTGTTTAATGTATCAAGCAAGTCTTGTATGTCCTGAATGATCCTCTGTCTAGATAGTCTATCCATTATTGGAGGTGGCATTTTAAAGCTTCCTAATATTAAAGTAGAAGCATCCATTACCCCCTCAAATCTTTAAGCATTTGCTTCATATATTTTAGAGTTCTGCTGTTATTTGCATATATATTTATAATTGTTCTTGTTATTGAATTGACCCCTTTATCAGTATATAATGGTCATCTGTGTGCCTCATAACAATTTTTGACTTAAAGTCTGTATTATCTGATATTATTATAGGTACACCCAGATCTCTTTTGGTTACTACTTGCATGTACATTGTTTCCCTCCTTTCACTTTCAATCTAATTATGCCTTGGAATTTAAGATGTATCTCCAATAGACAGTATATATTTGGGTCATGGTTTTTATCCATTCTGCCAACCTCTGACTTTTGACTGAAGAGTTTAATCAATTTCACAATTAATGACACTGCTGGTATTCAGGACTTTCTTCTGTCATTTTGCTATTTAGTCTTTGTCTTATACCTTTTTTATTCCTCAATTCTTCCATAATGTCTATATTCATATTTGTTTGATTTTTTTATATTGTACCATATTGAGTTCCTTCTCATTTCTTCTGGATGTATTTTTCATATATTTTCTTTGTGTTACAAATGAGCTTATATTTAATATCCTCAATCTATAGCAATCACATTTTATTTGATAGCAAATTAACTTCATTAGCATACATATGTACTGTTCCTATACCTCACCATCCCTCAAACATTTTGTTGTACTTGTTACAAGTTATATTTTTATGCATAGTGTATCTAAACCATAGATTTATCATTACTTTTCATGCATTGGCATAAGAAGTGAAAACTGGAGTTATATACCAAAAAATAAAATAAAACAATACTGGAATTTTTAATGACCCACAAGTTTGCCTTTACCTAATGTCTTTATTTCTGTATGTTGCTAGATCCATTGTCTATTGTCCTTTCCTTTCAGTCTGAAGATATCTCTTTATCCTTGGTTCCAGGGCATGTCTAGTGGTGATGAACTCCTGCAGCTTTTTAAAGTCTAGGAATATCTTAATCTCTCCCTCATTTTTGAAAGAATTGGATACAATATACTTGGTTGGCAGTTCTTTACTTTCAGCATTGTAGTTTTGTCAACGTTATGTCTTCTTGTCTCTATGGTTTCTGATGAGAAATTGATACTTAATCTAATTCAGATTCCCTTGTACATAAGACATTGCTTTTCTCTTGCAGCTTTCAGAACTTGCTCCTTTGCCCTTTGCATTTGACAGTTTGATAAGTATGTGACAGTATATTTTTTCTTCAAGTTTATCCTGTTTTTCTCCTCTGGGTTTCTTGGATGTATATATTTGTGTCTTTTGCTAAATTTTGAAAGTGCTCTGTCATATTTCTTTGGATTTCCTGCTGCCACTTTCTCACTTTTCCTTCTGGGACCTCTATAATGCACATATTGGCATGCTTGATGGCATCCCAGAGATCTCTTAGGCTAATTTTTCTTGTGATAATTCTTTTTCCTTTCTGTTCCTCAGTCTCACTCATTTCAACAGTGTTTTCATTGAGTTTGCTGATTCTTTCTTCTGCCAATTACCCCACCTGAGAAATTTTCATTTAGTTAGTGTGGGCTTCAACTCCAGTAGATCTGTTTGGTTCATTTTTTAAACTTTCTCTTTATTGAGTTTCCCATGGTGTTCATTCATTGTTTTCCTGATATCCTTTAGGTCTTTCTCTGTATTTTCCTTTACCTCCTTGAATATGTTGAAGATCATTTTTTTTTCAAGGCTTTGTCCAGTTTGTCCACATTCTTGCCTTCTTTGTTGATGTTGTCTGGATTTTTATCCTCTTCCTTTGCATGTTCCACCATTTCCTGTTTCTTTATCTTATAATCATTTGTTGCATACTGTACTTTTTAATATTTTAAGTTGTTAACTCTGGAATTTATTTATTAAGATGTCTGTTTCTTGAGTTTGTAACCAGCTGGTTACAAACAGGGATTTTTGTCAACCCCTCCTATAGGAAAGGTCCATCCCGGCAAATGCAAAGTACAGGGTTCTCCCTGTCTTTTCTGGGCCTGTATCTTGTCCTGGGCTTGTGCTTGCTAGTGGCCTTAGGAGTTCTGTTTACAGGAGTTTGATAGCCACCTCTACTTCCCAGGAAGCAGACCTCCTCCCTCTCCTGGTTCCATTGCTGGCCTTAAAGCAGTTAAGCTTTTGCCCATGCCATCCCCTTCAATAGTTTCTTACACTGCTTTTGTTATCCTAAGCTGCTTTTTCCTGGAGGGCAAATTCTGGGAGTGGGAAGAATGCCCAGAGAGGGTTTTCTCAATCAGTCTTTCCCAGTCAGAATAAGGCCAGGGACCCACAAGGGAGCACTGGCTGGCTCCAAACTGACCTTGAGAGGGGATGAGGGAGGGACTTGAAGGGTGCCTGGAGTTTCTTCTCTGCCTCCCCAAATCTGCACTTTCTTGACCTACCCAGCAAATGTACCCCTTCAACTGTCCTCTGCAGTTCTGAGGAAAGCATACCATCTTTAAATCTTCTCCATCAACTTTTCTGGAGTGGGCTGGAAAAATGGCCACCCTCAGAGCTGGGTCCCCAGTGATCTGAAGTTGCAAATCAAAAGCCATGATCAGTGATCAGTCCATGCCTACCCTGGTACTTGGGAAAGTAGATTTTTATGACTCTTTCTGGCACTAGCAAGCTGCACAAGGGACCAGAATCTATTGCTACCTGCCACAAGAGTGCAGGATGGGTGCTGGTGACTTGTAGGGAGAGAGCAATTCACTGGTATTTACTGTTATTTACAAGTCTCTTCCTCATGCTCTTCCCTGAATGCTGAATAGTATTCTACTAGATTCCAGAGTTTTTAAATAGTTGATTCAGACAGTGCCTATATAATAGTTGTTCTGGTGGAGATATTCATTCTTGGAGCTTCCTACTCTGCCATCTCCCCACAATCCTCTAGCCTGTTTGTGGGAGTTTGAATTGCACCCATTTTGCAATTTTAAGCCTTTCTCTCTCACATTCAGGCAGCAAAAAATTTAGAGTAATACTTCAGTCAGTTGGATTAATGAGGACCCTCTGAAATTATTATTGAAAAAGAAACACAGCTTTATTACTTTCATATATATGATTTGAATTAAGCTAATAAAGAATTGCCTAATAGACGCCCTGATGAACCTGCTTTAATGAATACATGAAAATAATTTGTAATTAAAATAATAATTTTATGCAAATGAATGCTGAAGAGAGTTTCAAGTGCTTCAAGATAGTTTGTTTTCTGAAATAGGGTGAAAATTCCTCTTAGAGTTATACAAATACTAATTCTTGCATTGGCATAGTGTTTTCTAGTTTTCAATGCATGATATTTTAATAAATACATTCTCATTGCTCCTCACAATGATTCCATAATACCCTTATTTTAACATAAGTAGTCAGAGCTACATAGAAATTAAGTGATTTGCCACTGGTCACAAAATTAGTCATTGGAAGCGGGTGTGGCTCAATCGACAGAGCTCCCGTTTACCATATGGGAGGCCCTGGGTTCGCTTCCTGGGGCCTCCTTGTGAGGGCAGGCCCGCCTGCGCGGTGCGGTGGCTGATGCAGCAAGACCTCACAGCAGGAAGCAGGTGTGGCTCAATCTATAGAGCCCCCATTTACCATGTGGGAGGCCCCGGGTTCGCTTCCCGGGGCCTCCTTATGAGGGCAGGCCGG
>JAQZBX010024567.1:0-30085 GCA_029593785.1 Cabassous unicinctus
ACATGCATAACATCAGACAGGGCTTCCACACATCACCCCCCCACACAAACACCCTGCATTGTTGTGAAACATTTGCCAACAAATCATGAAAGAGCATCATCAAAGTATTACCACTAACTATTGTCCATTTCATTCTCCCCTATACATTTTTTTAAGGATTTATTTATTTACTTTTATCCATTTTAGCCCCCTCCCAATTTTTGCTGTTTCTGTGTCCATTTACTGGGCAACTCCCTGTGTCCATTTCCTGCCCTCTCTTCTCATCTTTCTCCTGTCTTCACTGGGATTCAATCCTTGGAAACTCAGATGTGGGAGAGAGGCATCCTACTGCCTGCACCACCTTAGTTCCTGGTTATTTGGTGCATCTCATCTTGGTTCTCCCTTGTGTCACTCTACTGTTATGTCATCATCTTGCTGCATGGCTCGTGGGGACTGGCAGCTCACCCATGCATGGGGCCTGGTGGCTCATCTGCTCATGGGGCCTGGTGGATCACACACACGTGGGGCCTGGTGGCTCACCAGGGGCCTGGTGGCACACCTGCACACAGGGCATGGTGACCCACATGCATTCTATATTTTTCTTTTTTTCTTTTTACTGGGAAGTCCTGGGGATCAAACCCAGTTCCTTCCATAAGGGAGATGGATACCCAACCACCCGAGCCACATCCATCCCCTTGCTATATCTATTAAGGTGGACCAAAGATGCCCAAAGTTACAGTTTTTTTCCCATACAGGATGGTCATATAACAAAATCAGGCTTAGTTTATCACCAGCATTCTAAAAACCGGACCCAGAGAGAAAAATTAGGTCTGGAGACACAAGCATGGTTTCTAATGTAGCGAATGTTAAGCCTACACTTGTAATATTTTTAATACCATTGGAAATTATGACAAAATGCAGGAAGTTCCTGAAGAAATTGAGCACTGAATCAGGTGTTCTGTATGTAAGATTAATGATTCATAACTGAAATTATCTAAATAACATGTGGGGATTGTGGAAGTGTTATATGGTTAACCAGCTGAGCACAGTTGAAATTAACAGGTCACTTTCCTCATGATATCATTTGCTCCCAGCCATTTTTCACTATTTCAAAGTAAGCTGTATTGGGATTCTAGTAAAAAGCTAGTTGAGAAATAAAGGCTTGATGAATTTGTACCCAATCAGTAACCTATTTTCAGTTCTATAAGATTTCATTCTCTTTGTGATTTTTGAACTATGTTGATTTACAATATATTGAGTAACAACAATAAGTGCTCCCAGCCCAGCAAGAAGAAAAAAAAAATAACTTAAGCTCTTGTAAATTTCCAATAGTAAAGGAACACTCTCATTGTCTGGGCCAGTCAACTCCCATTGCACCCAGGAAAATGGGGGGCATTTGTCAATAAACAAAATTCAAGCCCTTGCAGAGACATTAACAATGTTTGTTTCCTTTGGAGAGCCAAGGTGATAATTTCTATATTTTAATAACCTGCACAACATGGCAGGTTGTTCTGTGCATCCCAAAGAAACAAATGGAGAAAACTGTGGGTTCTCAAGTAGACATAAGTGGAATTTTAGCCATTTCTAGTTGATTTTCTTCTCTTGCCCTCTGTGATTTAAGACAATTTTGCAGTCCTAACGGGAGTTAAACTTACAGGTCCATTCAACTGTAGTGGCTTTTAGTACTCCAGAGAATCTGTAATTGACAACAGCTGTAAACAGCACTGCATGCAACACATACGTCATGTGTATTTTTTCTTTAATTGACAAGTTCAGTCTTAATAACTTACTTCTGCCTAGTGTAGAGTGTCAGGAATCTGCATTTACTTCATTTGTAAATTTTTTAAATATTTTTATTTAATACATTCAGAAATGCTTTGAGAATTAAATGCTGTCAAGGGTTTGTAGTTGAAATGTAAATAACACACAGTTTTCCAAAATGTAAAGTAAAATATAAATGCAAACAATGTGTGATTTATATATCAATGTAAATATGCATACATGACTTTTAAATAAATATCTACCTTTACATCTTTTTATATCTCAATCTTTAACTATATTTCTCTATGTTTTAACATCTATCTATCACATTCTATCTACCCACACCCCCCTTTCTCTTTCATAATTATCATCATCATCTATCTTGGTCTAAAACCATGCATCCCTCTACCCTTCTTTAAACAGTGAGATAAAGAGGAGTTTTCTGCACTGTGACTTAGGTACCACTATGCCAGATATCCTTTTTACATGGTAAGAGAGAGCGTCAGAGGCCCACATCCCCTTTCTCCTTAATGCTCTGAATCTCCCAATCACAACCAAGAAGACTAATCTCATTGTGTGTTTTTAAAATTGAGATAATTAATGTACAATTTATGCAGATCTTAACTATTTATTTTGATGGGTTGTGACAATTATATAAGCTCATGTAATGGATTTACCCTCTTACTAGCTGTGTTCCATTTGAAAAATTTTAGCCATTCCTCTCAAGCCAGCATTGTATCTCATTAGGATCTTAATTTGAATTTCACTGCTGATGAATGATTATGAACATTTTTTTCATGTGATTATTGACCATTCATATATCTTCAATCTGCTAAAATCTTTTGGGATTTTTAACTGGATTATGTTTCTCAGTCTTGAAGTGTTAGTCTTATTTTGATATTATAGATAAAAGTATTTGTTCAGATACGTGTCTTGAGAATATTTTCCCCAGTCTATTGCTTGCCTTTTTACATCAACTCAGAATTATATTGTACATACAATAAACTGAACCAATTTAAAATGTACAATTTGATGAGCTTTGACAAATTTATAAATAAATTCACCTCCACAGTCAAGATACAGAACATTTTCATTTCTCCAAATTTCTTCAGGCCCCTTTTGAGTACATCCCTCTCTCTATCCCTAGCATTAGGGAAATTCAGATTTGCTTTCTATTGCTACACAAAAAGTGGAACAGAAATTTTAATATGAAGAATTTTTAATACACTAGGGAATGGAGTAACAAGGGATTGGTTAGCAAGACTTAAAGAGAATTCTAACCATTACAGGAATAGCAAATATAAGGAGCAGCCACTACTTATGAGGCTGAGATAGAGACCTGAAAAAGAGGCCCCTCCTCTCAGGGATGAAAGTCAGTTCTTGACTGAGAGGCATAGCTGTGATGCAGTGAATGGCAGAGAAGACTCTGTAGTGCTGTGCTAGAGAAAATTGCTGAGAATCTGCTCTTTAGAGTGCTGGGAAAAGTTTTTCTTGGGGAAGTGTCTCATTAAACAGTCTGCTTCAAAACTGATCATTGGGAAATGTCAAGGGAAGCTGCTACCTGATTTAACCTCTAAGAGCTGTTTTAGTTTCCTCATTGCTAAAACAAATGCCATGCATTAAGTTGGCTAAAATACTGGGAATTTATTTTTCCTGGTGTTGAAGCTAGGAGAAATCCAAAATCAAAGCATCATCAAGCAATGCTTTATGTGGCATTCTGGTGCTGGCTCCTGCTGATCCTTGTTCCTTGGCTTTTGTGTCATATGGCAGTGCACATGGCAGCCTCTCCTGGATTCTCCTTTCTCTTCTGGGTTCCACTGACTTCTAGCTTCTGGCTGTTCCTTGTGCTTTCTCCTCTGAGACTTTCTGTATAAGGCCTCCAGTGATAGGATTAAGTCCAATCCTAATTGAGGTTAGCCATACCTTAAATGAAGAAACGTCATCAAAAGATCCTATTTACAAAGCCTATTTACAATGGCTTTGCATTTTCCCACAACCCTTCCAGTTCTTTCCCCATCTATTCACATCAGCATTTCATTTCTTAATAGTTACCCACCAAGCCTTGAGAAATAGTGGTGTGTGAGCTCATGACTAAGTAAGATTTGCATGCTTAGACTTCTTTCCTGGAAACTCTATAAATAATCTGATCTGTGAACTGCTTGACCACATCTGTATCAATAGATCCCTTAAGTAATTACTATAAAGATGTGACTTCAGTTTCAGCCCTACTAACAAACATTTTAAATGCTCATTTTATGTCATTACTGTGAAAGTGTGACTTCTGCCCTGTTTGGAAACTTTGTGAATGTCTGTTTCTTGATGATCAGTCCTGAACACTGCACTTTTTAACGATGCACTCTCCTCATGTGCTCTCCCCATTTGCATATAGATTGCATGTAGACATGTAGTATAAAAGACATTTTTTTTGTTGTTGTTCAGGTACCAGGGGCTGGGGATTGAAAGCAGGACCTCATATATGGGAAGTCAGCACTCAACCACTGAGCCACATTAGCTCCCTTGTTTTTTTTTTTCATTTGTTTTTGTTTTTCAGGGGGCACCAGGAACTGAACCCAAGACCTCCCACGTGGGAAGCAGGCACTCAACTGCTTGAGCCACATCCCTCTAAAATACCTTTCTTTCTTTGTGACAAGTGAGGCTTCAGCCTCAGAAGTGCCATGTTCTTTGCCCACCATCATAGATGAGGATTTAGGTCATGACAAGCCTTGGTCTGTCCAAGAGAGGGGGCTCCCCACCAGACCATCGAGGGTGAGACCTCACATGAGACCCCTATTAAGTGCTCTTTTGCTTGCTAAACTGGATTTGTCTGAGACTTTCTTTGGTCAGACATATCCCTCTCAGTTTGTGGGGAAACTCTCATTTTACATGGCTCCCTGCTATACTCAAAACAACACCCACAGGAATGGGTTAGAAATAAGAACATGTTTTTCTCGGGTATACAGCTCCAAGCCACCAAACCAGCCATGTGCTGCTGGCTGCATATGTTGCAGGAGGCTGGGGCTGGAGAAGTGTCCCATGATATAGGAACATTTGAAAGATCTCATATTTTTCTTTGTTCAAGTTTGGAGTGATAACAAATAATATTCCCAGATCATTCTTTTCCATATGTGTAAAATTTCTCTTGATTTATACCTAGTATTAGGATCGTTGATCAAAGCTTATGTATATATTTAGTTTTACAATTTGTGTACTTGGCATGTCAAATACTATCAGCTGGAGCTTCTTGATCACCTGTTCCTGTCTGGTCTTGGCTGGTGGCTTTACCTCCAGGCTATAGGTCTGTAGGTTGTATGGAAAGCTATGCTCTGTATGTCTATGATCTTCTTGAACCACAGAGCCAAAGCATGGTCTTCCAAAGTCAATAGCTGAAGCATAAAAAGGAACATAAAACAACAAAAACTATTTTAAGTTCTTGTTTTGTAATAACCTAGCTGAACAACAATCAATAGTTAAGGACATATATTGTAGAACTGAGCAATTACATGGTAAAGAACACAGATTCGGGGGGGGGGGGGGGGGATGAAGAATTAGGCCCAAGTCTCAATCAACCTAAAATTTATGGTAAATTTTGTTTCCCGGAAAATATACTGTTTGATACTACCAGATAAGAATAACCTAACTGTGACTGCTTTGACTGAAGTTTTCCATTTTAATGGACTGTTGGATTGATTTGATCAAATGACTGTCCTTGCTGATTGTTGCTTGTTAATCATTATTGATGTCTCACAGGGTGTGCAGACTTGAGTCTTTTGTGGACCACAGAAAATTACGTTCTTAAGCTAACCCATTCCTGTTCATGAAAGCCTATTTTATGTAGGACCTTTTGGTTAGATTCAGTTAAGGGGCTTTTTGATTAGATCTGTATGATTAAATCACTTTATTTAAAGGCCTTTGGTTAGATTGCAGGGCCCAGGGTGGGTCTTAATCCTCTCACCAGAGCCTTATATAAACTGAGGACTGAAAGCAGAGGCACAGAGAGAGATCTGCCATTTTACCCTACCATATGAGAGAGGACTCCATGATCCCCTATAGCTGCAGAAAGAGAAACCCTGAGAGGCAGAGAGAGAAAAATACTGAAATAAAATAAAATAATAAAAATAAAATGAAATAAAATAAAAACTTTAGGTCCCTGGAAACTCCTTCAGAATATGTTGTTCTTTTTATTTTGGAAAATGCTGTTGAATGGATATTTATTTACACAAATGTGTTGCAGAAATTCTCTGAGTATCTAAATTTATACTTTCAATCTGAAACTACATATTTTATTTGAGGAAGTGTGTGTCTGTATGTGTTTGGCAATATAAATTATTTCATGAGGGTCATCCAAAAGGATATTGATGGGCTATCCATTTCTATGTATGGATTATATTAGGGGAGAAATTTATAAAAATTTGATCTAGACCTTATTATGCAAATATTAATTGTCATATCATGCTCATTAGTAAACATGGCTTCAGGAAATTTACTGATATTGGAAAATTATTTTATTACATGAGTGTACTACATTTGGTGATATTTCTTTTTCTTCATAACTGGCCTTGTCTAATATTCAACATCTTAGAAAAAGATTGTCCCTGAAAGAGAAAAAAAGTAATTTAGATTGGCAGTTAGGAAAATGGACTGTGGGACTTCTCCAGTAACAGCCTATGTTTCCTGGATATTGCTGTCTAGATACATAAGGCATTCAAACTCAAGGGCCTCTTGTTGGTAGGGATAGCTGTATTCTAAGCACAAAGTAAAAGCCCCAAGTGATGTACATAGAATCTGCCTGAATTTTTGGACCTTGAAGCAATATCCAGAAGAGATTTTACTTTTTTTTTTTTTAATTTCCTTCCCCTGCCCTGAGATGGCTCCCTAGTCTGTTTGTTGTCTGCTCATCTTCTTTAAGAGGTACCAGGAACTGAACCCAGGACCTCCTGGCTATGGCATCTGCTGGTTGTGGCATCTGTTCCTTCCAGCGTCTGTGGTGTCTGCTGGTTGCAGCATCTGCTCCATGCTGTGTCTCTTCCTTGTGGCATCTGAGGAGTCTGCTGGTTGCAGTGTCTCCTCCTTGTGGCAACTGTTCATTGCAGCATCTGCCTTTTGTGACATCTGCTTGTTGCAGTGTTTTCTGTTAGTTGTGGTTTCTGTTCATCTTCTTTAGGAGGCACCAGGAACTGAACCTGGGACCTCTCATGTGGGAGACAGGTGCCCAACTACTTGAGCCACATCTGCTCCCTCTCTATTTATTTTTGGTGTTTTCTTTCCCTTCTGCTAACAATCAAACTCCAGGATAAACTCATTAAAATTATCACCTTACCACCAATATAGATGGCACTATTAGATAAGAAATAATGTTAATCTGACATAAATCACCCAGAGAATAGAATATGAGGGAGCATATTGCAATTTTACTTTATGAGGCCAGCATTATCAAATAAGAAAATTACAGACCAATCACTCACATATACATGAAAAATACTAAAAAATGGCAAATCAAATTAATATGTGTATAAAAAGAGACAATATATCATATCCAAGAGGGATTTGTCAGGGTTGCAAAGTCAGTATATTGTTTATAATCTATGAATGCAACCCACAACATTAACAAAATAGAGTAGAAAAAACATATAGTCATGTCTATATATATTTACTAAAATTCAACAACTGCTCATGATTTAAAAAAACACTCAGAAAATTAGATATAATTGGAATAGTGTTGTAAAAGAGAAAGCTCATGCACCTCTTCTTCCTGAATAATGAAGCATCAATATTATGGAATACAGCAGTACTGGAATTTTACTTAAGGGAAGGACAAGCATTGAATTAATTATAGAGACAGAGGCAGACATGGAGCTGTCCATCATCACTTTGTTAGCTGGATCCACAGCACTTTTCCTTCACATTCTAGGTTCTGTTAATACCAATATCTCCCAGTCATAAGGAGGGCAATTATTACTTCTATGTTACCTCAAGTTTCCTTTTCTTTTTCTTTTGTGATATTTGTATATTTTGTACATTATACTGAGACTTATTTAAACAAATTCCTGAAATAAATATTATGTTTGAAATGGCTAGAATGATTTCTGTGTTTGTGAGCAGACCCTAACTGTGGTGTTCATAAGAAACAGTTTCAAATATAGGTAGTTGGTCTTATCTTTGGTATTGAAGACAGTTTTGAGCACCTTATCCAAACATCATACTACTCTCAACACTGTAATAAATAAGCGATGGCAGTATTTTTGCAAGAATAGGTAATTAGAAATGAGGAACACAAATGATAGTCCCTAACAGACTCATTCATATATAAATGCTTCATAACAGATATTGCAGTAAAAATCAATGAGGAATGGAGGCACTTCTCATTAAATGGTTATGGGTAAATTGGATGTCCATATTATACCCTATAGCAAAACAATGTGCAACTCTGCATTATAGACAATGGCAAAGAAATTCCTGTCCCCTGAAAACCACTGAACTGCTTTCTATAACTATATATTAGTTTGCATTTCCTAGAATTTTGTTTAAATGCAATCATACAATATGTACTCAGTTTTGATTAGCTTCTTTTACTCAGTACAATTACTTTGAAATTCATTTCTCATGTCTTTTGGTTGTTGCATTGTATTCCCTTTTGTGGATATTTCACAATACATTTATCCATTCACCTGGTGATTGATATCTGAGTTATTTCATTGTGATATTTGTTTGCATTTACCTGATAAGTAATTAAGTTGAATATCTTTTCATGTAATAATTTACCTTCTCCACATTTTCTTTAGTGAACTAACTTCTCAAATCATTTTCCCATTTTAACTTGCAATTTAATTTCTTATTATTAGGTTTTGAGAGTTATTAATATATATTGGATACAACACCTACTTTAAAATTTGTGATTTGCAAATATTTTCTATATGCCTGTGCATTCTTTCATTCTCTTACAGTGTCTGTCATAAAAAAGAAATTATTTATTACAATTGGTGAACACATATTGAAGCATTGCTGCTAACCATGGACTACAGTTTATATTATAGCTTACACTCTGTCCCATGCAATTTTGTAGGTTATGACAAAATATACAATGGACTGTATCTGTCACTGCAATATCATGGAGAACAACTCGAATGTCCCAAAAATGTCCCCATATTATACCTATTCTTCCCTCTCCAATCCCTCAGAACCTTTGGTGGCCACTGCCTTATGACACTGATAAGAGTTCTTTCATTGCTAGAATAACAAAAAGTCTACAGTTAAATAAATCTACTTTAGTCCATTGTTCATTCCCCAATCTTGAGGATTTTAGGATGGTGATGCCCACTCTGCTTCTAATTGAAAGGGAGGTTAGATCCCATGGGGCAGATAGATGGAATTATCTTCCTTGCAGTTGCAGATGCTCTCTATTCCCTGGGATGGGCATTATCTATCACCATCTACTTGTTAAGTTCTTCTGGATGAGTCCAATGAACTGAAGAGTAAGTGTTGCAATTCTGCTGAAATTCAGGGCTCAACTGTCACATGGACAGAGCAAAGATTTAGTCTCTAGAACACATATTTATCAAGTATAGTGCTAATTATAGGTTCAAATAAAAGAGGCAGAAGAGCCATGTATAGAGAACCTAAATGGGAGCAAAAATTCCAAAGTAAGACCCACTTACAGGGTGCCAAATTCCTGAGCTGTCTCCTCTGCTTATAGTTTCTGGATGTCTCTAGAGCCCCCAGGAACCCCACTATTTGAGGTGCTGTTAACGTTTACTGCTGAGACTTACATAAGCATAACCTCTGGTATGACCTCCTGATTCACTTTGAAATCTCTTAGCCATAAAAACTCATTTGTATTTATCATTTCCCCCTTTTGATTAAGGTCTTCTTAATAATCCCTTGGGGCTTGGTAATAATCCCTCCATGCTGAAGGATGTTGTTAATGTGGGAAAGTGAGGGGGAGGAAGTGGGGCATATGGGAATCCCTTATATTTTATGCAACATTTATGTAATCTAAATCTTCTTTAAAAAAAAAAATTAAAAAAGTAAAATAAAATTAAATAAATGAGTATTGTTTTATGCTGCTGAAAAAAAGAAATTCTTAATTTGGATGAAGTTCAATTTACCAATTTTTAAAAAATTATAGGTTATGTTTTTATTGTAGGATATAAGAATTCTTATCTTAACCAAGCTGAGAAAGATTTTCTATATATTATCTTCTAAACATTATATGATTTTAGGTTTTACATTTAGGTCTAAGATAATTACTCAGTTAATTTTTGTCTATGGTGTGAAGTCTGGACTGAAGTATTCTTTATTGCATATGGATATTCAGTTATAAAAAAGACCATTCTTTCCCTACTTGATTCTTTTGTACATTTAACAAAAATAATTTTTGCATATATGTTTTGGACTATTTCTGGGCTGTTTTATTCCTTTGATTTAGTTGTCTACTTTTATACCAACATCACACTGTCATGATTACTGGAAATTTTTGTACAAATTGCTGAAATCAAATACTGCAAGTCTCCCAATTTTGATCATTTTAAAGTTGTTTTAGATATGCTTTATATATATATATGCACATATATATAAAGATATATGCAAAAATACTAAAATTATTATATTTAAAATTAATTATATTTCTATATGCTTACAACAATGTTTTTGAAATATAAAATATCAAAAGAAGCTAAATAACATATTAGAAAAGAAACAAGTAAACAAAATGTAGCAATAAAATTATCAAATTTGTCAATATCTTAGAGTGATACTATAGAATTTTTAATATAAATAACTAAATATGTCTAGAGATTTATGATGTTCATTGGTCTAAAAACTCAGAAATATTAAAATGTCAGTCATCTCCAAATTAATCTGTAGATTTGATGTGTTACCAAAATCTCAACAATTTGTTTTAATAAATCAACAAGCTGATCCTAAAATATTTATGGAAATGCAAAGAACCTGAAATACTCAAATGTAATTTAATATAGCTGGAAGGCTTGAAGATTTACTATAAAACACAAAAGATAGACAAATTGAAAGTAGAATAGAATAATCCAGTTATAAACCAATACAAAAAGTCAATTGATTTTTGAAAATGTGGCTGGGAAACTGGATAATTTAATGGGGGTAAAAAACCTCAGTCCTTACCTCTATCTATACAAGTTAATTTGAAATTTATTACAGGTTTAAGGATAACAGCTTAAATACTATGGCTTCTGGAAGAAAGAAAAGGAGACTATCAGTGATAAATGATAAACGGGACTTTGCCAAATTTAAAAACTACTTGTATTCAAAAGATTTCATTAAGAAAATGAATAATCAATCTCTAGAGAAGAGTAAGTATCTCAAGACTGGGAGTAAATATGCAGAAAGTAAACAGTTGCCAATTACTCAGAATACATAAAGAACACTTACACATCATTAATAGACAATAGACAATATTTTGCTGAACATTAATCTCATTGGAATTGTTAAAATTAAAATCAGGTGGTTTTTAAATAGGCAGAAGTCTTGCCTTTTCAAATATTGTCTTCTCCTATAGATTCCTCATTTTCTCAAATATTTGTTTATGAAACTTTATTAGACATTTGTGGAATTTTTTTTTCTAATTTTTATTTTAAGTTATCCTTCATTTCACTATCTCTCTTGGTTGCATGCTGGATCGCTTCCACATAGTTTTCATGAAATTTACTACGTTTTATAATAACCTTTTATTTTTTCCCTTCAGGGACTACTTTTGGCAGTCTGGAGAAGCCTATGAATGAATCCCTAGAAAAATACCTTAAAATAAATAAAGAAATAAAATACATAGAATTATAAATCAAACAATATATATTGATATAATATTAACAAAATATTAAAAACAAAAATTTGTGATAGAGTAACAGTTGTGATTCATCAATCATGCATTAAAGAGCAAGTTGACATGCAGGTATGTAGACCACTGTAATTTGGAACTGGGGATGAGCATAAAAACACTTTAATGTAATTTTTCATCTATAAATTATATTAAAATATTTGTGATCTGATGATCAAAAGTAGTGATAATAATAATGTGGCTTATTGCCTACCTTTATAATTGATGGAGAGACTAAATTTCAGTGATACTTTAGTGAAAATAAAGACATATTTTTCCATCCAACTTCATCAAACACTTTCTGTCCATTGATTTTTTTCCATATAATAAATTTTATTTATAAAGAAGCTTTGGATGGCATAAAAGTTACATTGAAACTATAAGAGATTCTCATGTACCCCCCCTTCCACATTTTCCCCTGTTAATAACATAATACTCTATTATGGTACATTTGTTATAATTAATGAAAAAATATTGAAGCATTGCTATTAACCAAGGTCAATAGTTTTCATTATGGTTTACATATTTCCCTGTACAGTTTTATAAAATTTGACAAAATGTTGAATGGCCTGTAAGTGACATTTCAATTTAATGTAGAAAATTCTAATGCCTTAAAAATGTCCTATGTTCCACTTATTCTTCCCTTCCCCTCCCCTCAGAACCTCTAGTAACCACTATCTTTATATCAATGTTACAAGTTCTTCTGACACTACAATAATGAGTCTACTTTGGTCCTTGGTTGCATTTCCCCCCCTTATATTTGTTCATTCCTCAATCTTGAGGATTTTGGAACGGTAATCCCTGCTCTGCTTTAGATTTAGAGGGGGCCTAGATCTTATGGAGCAGATGGAACAAATTGTTTTGCCTACAGCTGTAGATAATCTGTTTTGGGGATGGGAGTTGGCCATTGTATTAGTCAGGGTTCTCTAGAGAAAGAGAATCAACTGGAGATATCTGTCAATAATATGAGATTTTATAAGAGTCTCTCAATGACTGTGGGGATGCACAAGTCCAGGTTCCACAGGCAGGCTGCAAACCAGGGACTTCAATGAAAGTCCAATGAAGGTTCTTGATGAGTTTCTGGGAGAAGTTGGCTGTCCAGAGATGAGCTGGGAAATTCACCCCAAATTTAAAATCACTTCCCCTTTTAAGGTATTCAACTGATTGGATAAAAGTGTCACCCATTGCTCATGGCAATCTCCTTGATTGATGCAGATGTAATCATTCATCCACCCAGTAAACTCACTGGTGACCAAAGTCCATAAATGTTCTTGTATTACAATTAGCCCAGTGCTTCCTGGACCAAACACCTGGACACAATTACCTGACCAAGTTGACACATTAGCCTGTCACAGTCCACCCCTTGTCAACTCGGCAACCATACAAACAACCTTAAACCACACTCAGTCTCTAAGTAAAAACAATAACAGGCAAGCATACATATATATTTCCACCTAACAATGTTCAATGTGCCTGCATACAACCAGAAATGCATTAATTCCCTACAGAATAAGGTGCAAGTCCTTGGGTAGCATTCACTCTTTAACTTGACATCCTTAAATATTATGACATGAAATTAATAAAACTTTTCATATGATAGGGGAAAAGGTTGGGGAAGAAAACAAAGAAAGTCATTTTGCATACATATACAATCATACTCATAAAGAAACAAGGAAGAAGGGTTCATGACTATTACAATCTTCATTTCTGTAACTGGTAATGTGGTCGAAGTTCATATTTATCACTACCTTCTTCCAATACCCATTCTATGTTCCCGTTACCCTCAGCAAGCACTTCAGCTAGCCGCGGTTCTTTGCCTGGTGGGGTGACCCAGACTTTCTTAATGAAGATTCTGGGCCATTGTTAGTCCTGCTTGAATTAGTTTGTTGCAATTTTCCATTGACTTTAATCACAGGGCATGCCAGGACTAGGAGATGCCCTAGAGGATCTCCTGTATTCCAGGCAAACTCTTCTTTACCCCCATTATGTAGATGTAGTCCTATTTCCCCTTGATAGTCAGCATCAATCACCCCAGCCAGTACAGTAATTCCCTTTTATGCCTGTTGATTCACAGGTAAGAGGAGCCCATAGTGTCTAGGTGGCAGTCTTAACTTCCAGTTCAATGGAATCATTGTTGTATTCCCCGGTGGCAGCACTCCTCTTTTTGGGATTAAACCTGTAAACAAGCAGAGCTTAAGGTTGTGGGGACAGGAAGCAAAATTTTTCCTAGTGGGTCTCTAGGGGTAATAGTTAGTGGTGCCACTCCCATTTCCACCCTTGATTCTGGACCCATGAATCCTGGTTATGGGAGAAACAGCACCATAAAGTGGATGCTAATTTAGAGCATACACATACTCCTGTAGAACATTGTCCCAGCCCTGCAAGGTATTGCCACCTAGTTGGTGCCATAATTGAGTCTTCAAAATGCCATTCCACCTTTCTATTAAACCAGCTGCTTCAGGGTGATGGGGAACATGGTAAGAACAGTGAATTCCATGAGCATGTGCCTATTAATGCACATTATTTGCTGTGAAATGAGCTCCTTACTCAGAAGCAATGCTGTGTGGAATGCCATGGTGATAGATAAGACATTCAGTAAGTCCACGGATGGTAGTTTTGGAAGAAGCATTGTGTGCAGGAAATGCAAACCTATATCCAGAGTATGTGTCTATTCCATTTAAAACAAGTCACTGCCCCTTCCATGGTGGAAGTGGCTCAATGTATTCAACCTGCCACCAGGTAGCAGGCTGGTCACCTCAAGGAATGTTGCCATATCAGGGTCTGAGTGTGGATCTCTGCTGCTGGCAGATTGAGCATTTAGCAGTGGCTGTAGCCAAGTCAGCCTTGATGAGGAGAAGTCCATACTGATGAGCTCATGCATAACCTCCATCCCTAACTCCATGGACACTTTGCTCATAAGCCCATTGGGCAATGACAGAAGTGGCTGGGGAAAGAGGCTGAGCATTAGCCACAGAGCAGGTCATCTTATCCATTTGATTATTAAACTCTTCCTCTGCTGAAATCACCAGAATGGTCTGGTGAGCATTCACATGGGACACAAATATGTTCATGGTTTTTTGCCCACTCAGAAAAGTCCATCCACATACCTCTTCCCCAGACCTCCTTGTCACCAATTTTCCAATCATGTTCCTTCCAATTGTCTGGCTATCCAGCCAAACCATTGGCAACAGCCCATGAATCAGTGTACAAACACACCACTGGCCATTCCTTCTTCCAAGCAATATGAACAACGAGGTGCACTACTCGAAGTTCTACCCACTGGGAGGATTTGCCCTCACTGCTGTCCTTCAAGGATGTCCCAGAAAAGGGCTGCAGTGCTGCAGCTGTCCACTTTCAGGTCCAAAGTCTAGTTGGACCTAGTTGACATATTAGCCTAACTAGCACAGCCATCATCATAACTTTGTTAGTTGTCCTGGATGAGTCCAATAGACTGGCAGGTAGGTGTTTGTTGCAACTCTATTGAGATTCAGGGCTCAACTGACATATGGGCAGACTGAAGATTTAAATTTCTGGGAGATACATTTAATGGGTATAGTGCTAATTGTAGGTTCAAATAAAAGTGGTAGAAGAATCATATGTAGGAAAATTATAAATGAGTGTAACTCTGTTGTATTGAGGAAAGAGATTACCATATATTCCAAGGAAAGGGTCATTGATGATGTGCTGATTTCATGCGGGGGGGTGCCTTGCCTATGGTGTCTTTATGTCTCTAGAGCCCTCGGGAGCATAATTGTTTGGGTTTTGTTTACTGTGGCAGTTAGTGAGATCTACCTGAGACATGCATAAGTGAAACCTTTGAAACTTTGAAATCTCATACCTATAAAAACTCTTTTGAATTTAATGTTCTCCTTTTGGTCAAGGTCTTTTTCCCAATGTATTGTTTGTTGGCACTTGATATTAATCCCTTCGTATCTGGGAGGCTCATCCCTAGGAGTCATGTCCCACACTGGGGTGAAGGTAGTGAGTTTATTTGCTGAGTTTGGTTTAGAGAGAAGCCACATTTGAGTAACAAGGAGGTTTTAATGAAGTAACTCTTAGGAAAGAGTTATTAGGCTAAGTTTCAATTTTACAAGAATAAGGTTCTTAAGTAAAAGTATTAATATCTTAGGTTTGGCATATTGGTCTGTTTTTCTTTTATTATGCACTACCTATGTACCCTAGATATTCTTTGCCATTCTATTTGAGAAAGTTGTGTACTTTCTAGGATGGGAGTTTAATATTTCTTTCATTACTGTGTGGGTCTCCACCCACTGATAAAACATCCTATGACCACATGAACATATTCATATTCCATAGAGGCATATCCCAGGTATAGCCTTCCCCACACATCCCCTCATCACCAACAAGCTGCAGCAATGACTCTGCCCTGCCATAGATGATGGAAGAACACTCCCACAACTCTATTCTCAACCATGGTCCTCATCTTTCCCAAAGTTCACTTATTCTTTCCTCCAGCCTTCCCCCCAGCTCCAAGGATGTCCCAACTCATCCTCCTAATTGCACTCACTCACACTCCAGCACAATCAACTCCATTTAAAACTCTGCATCCCTTTCACTTCTGTCCACTTTCCACTGCCAAACCACCACCATTCACCTTATCATAGATTCTGCCCAGATTGAGCATTGGCTCACCATTCTCTACTCTCTTTCTATCTCCTGGTACCCTATCTTCCAGATTCTACATCCCTGAGACTGCTTAATATCCTTAGGACATATCAGTGAAATCATGCAGTATTTGATCCTTAATGACTAGCTTATTTCATTTAACATAAGGTCTTCAAGGTTCATCCATTTTGTCACATGTGTCAAAACTTCATTCCTTCTTACAGCTGAGTAATCCTACATCTTATGTATGTACCATATTTTTTAATCCATTCATCTATTGATGGACAGTTGAGTTGCTTCCAACTTTTGGCAAGTTTGAATAATACCATGATGAACATTGGTGTGCATATATCTGTTCACATTCCTGCTTTCAATTCTTTTGGGTGTTTTATTAGTCAGCCAAAGGGGTGCTGATGCAAGGTACCAGAAATCTGTTGGCATTTATAAAGGGTATTTATTTGGGGTAGAAGCTTACAATCACAAAGTCATAAATTGTAAGTTACTTCCCTCACCAAAGTCTGTTGCCATGTGTTGGAGCATGTTGGCTGTCAGTCTCTGCAAGGGTTCAATCTTCCTCTTCCTCTTAAGGCTCTGTGGTCCCAGCCTCTCCAACTTCAGTTGCAGGCTGGGATAAGTGTCACCTCTCTCCCAGGGCTCATTTCTCTCTGTGCCCAGCTACAGCTGTTGGTTATCAGGGTCTCTCTATTCCCAGGGGTCCTGCCATGTCTATGGAGCCATCTCTATTCCCCTGTGCTCTTCTGCTGTGTGTTTACTTCCAGGGGCTCCAGCATCAACAACTCTAACTCTCTACTCTACCATGTCATTTTCTCTGTGAGTCCCCACCCTAGGGACTCAACATCCTACTGATATGGCTGAATCAAAACCCCAATCTTAATTTAATTAATTAAAAGTGAAACCTCAGAATCCAATACAATCTACTATGCCCAGGGGAAAAGACCAGTTTACAAACATAATCCAATATCTATTTTTGGAATTCACAAGCAATGCCAAACTGCTCCAGGTATATTCCTACAATTGAGTATATTCTTATGGCAATTCTATACTTAGCTTCCTGAGAAACTTCCAAATCATCCTCCACAGTAGCTGCACCATTCTACCTTCAACCAAAAGTGGAAGGGTATTCCTATTCTTTCACATCTTCTCCAACACTTGTAGTTTTCTGTTTTTTAAATAGCAGCCAGTCTAATAGGTATAAGATGTTATCTCATTATAGTTTTGATTTGCATTTCCCTAATAGCTGCAGATATTGAGCACCTCTCCATGTGTTTTTTAGCCATTTTTGTTTCCTCCTTGGAAAAGTGTCTATTCAACTATCTTGCCCATTTTTTAAAATGGGTGTTTGTCTTTTTATTATTGAAATTTAAGATTTCTTTATATATGCTGGATATTAGACCCTTGTCAGATAAGTGGTTCCCAAATATTTGCTCCTATCGAGTAGGCTGACTTTTCATTTTCTTGACTCCTTTGAAACACAACAGTTTTTAATTTTGAGAAGATACCATTTATCTATTTTTCCTCTCATTTCTCATGCTTTGGGTGTAAAGTTTATGAAACCATTTTCTACTACAAGATCTTGCGAATGCTTCCCAAAATATTCTTCTAGGAACGTTATGGTGTTGGCTCTTATATTTAGGTCTTTTTTCCATCTTTAGCTAATTTTGGTATAGGGCATGAGATGGTGATCCTCTTTCATTCTTTTGGATGTGGATATCCAGTTTTCCCAGCACCATTTGTTTAAGAGACAATTCCTTCTCAGTTGAGTGGACTTTGTGGCCTTGTCAAATATCAGTTGACCACATATATGAGGATATATATCTGAATTCTCAATTTGGTTTTACTGTTCAGCATGTATATCCTAGTGCTATAATCATGCAGTTTTGACATTTGTAGCTTTGTATTATGCTTTAAAGTCAGGCAGCATGAGTCCTCAAATTTTGTTTTTCTTTCTCAAGATGTTTTGGACTATTCAGGGCCCCTTACAATTCCAACTAAATTTGATAACTTGTTTTGTGAGTTTTTTTGGGGGGGATTACATTGAATATGCAAATCAATTTGGGTAGGAAAGACATCAAAATGATATTTAGGTTTCCCATCCATAACATGGAATATTCTTCCATTTATGTAGGTCTTCTTTGATTTCCTTTAGCAATGGTGTGCAGTTTTCTGTGTACAAGGCCTTACATCCTCAGTTAAATTTATTCCTAGATATTTAATTCTTTTAGTTGCTAATATAAATGGAATTTTTTTCTCAATTTCCTTCTAAGATTGCTTATTATTATTGTTAAGAAACATTACTAAATTTTGCATGTTGATCTTATATCCTGCCACTACTGAACTTGTTTATCAGCTCTAGAAGCTTTATTGTAAATTTTTCAGAACTTTCTACATATAGAAACATGTCATTTGCAAATAGTTAAATTTTTACTTCTTCCTTTCCAATTTGGATTCCTTTTATGTCCTTTTCTTGCCTAAGTGCTCAAGCAAGTACTTCTAATACAATGCTAAATGAGAATGATGACAGTGGCCATTCTTGTCTTGTTCCAGATCTTAGAGGAAAAGCCTTTAGCATTACCCCATGGAGTATGATGTTAGTTGTGAATTTTTCATATATGTCCTTTATCATGTTGAGGAAGTTTCTTTCTATTTCTATCTTTTAAAATGTTTTTATCAAGAAAAGATACTCTATTTTGTCAAATGCCTTTTCCTCATTGATAGAGATGATCACGTGATTTTTTTCCTTCAATCTGTTAATGTGGTGGATTACATAAATTGATTTTCTTATTTGAATCATCATGGCATACCTGTGATAAAACCCACTTGATCATGGTGTATAATTTGATTTATATCTTGTTTGATTTGATTAGCAACAATTTTGTTGAGGATTTTTGCATCTAAATTCACTAGAGTAATTGGTCTGTAGTTTTCTTTTCTTTTGGCATCTGTATGTGACTTTGGTATCAGTGTGATGTTGGCATCATAGAATGAGTTAGATAATGTTCCCTTCTCTTCAACTTTTTGGAAGAGTTTGAGAAGGATTGGTATTAGTTCTTTCTGGAATGATTGGTAGAATTCACCTGTGAAGCCATCTGGTCCTGGGCTTTTCTTGGTTGGGAGGTTTTTGATGACTAACTCAATCTCACTACTTGTGATTTGTTTTTGAGTTCTTCTATTACTTCTTCCCTCAATATAGGTAGCTTCTGTATTTCTAGGAATCTCTCATTTCATCTAAATTATCCATCTTTATGTCATACAATTTTTCGAAGTATCCTCTTATGATAGTCTATATTTCCACAGGATCAGTGGTGATATCACCTCTTTCATTTCTGATTTTATTTATTTGCATTTTCTCTCTTTTTTTCTTTGTCAGTCTAGCTAAGGGTTAGCCAATTTTATTATTCTTTCCAAAGAACCAAAATTTAGTTTTGTTAATTCTTTTTTTTTAATTCTCAATTTCATTTAATTCTGCTCTACTCTTTGTTATTTCCTTCTTTCTGCTTGCTTTGGGATTAGCTTGTTGTTCTTTTTCTAGTTCCTCCTGGTAAACAGTTAGGTATTTGATTTTAGCTCTTTCTTCTTTTTTAATTTAGGCTTTTATGGCTATAAATTTCCTTCTCAGCACTGCTTTAGCTGTATCCCATTAATTTTGATATGCTGTGTTCTCATTCTCATTCTCTTCCAGGTAGTTAGTGATTTCTTTGGCAATTTGCTGGACCCACTGATTGTTTAAGAATTTGTGGTTTAATTTCCATGTATTTGTGCCTGTTCTGGTTATTTGTCACTTGTTAATTTCCAGGGTCATTCCATTGTGATAAAAAAATTGCTTTATATAATTTAAATCTTTCTAAATTCATTGAGACTTGTTCTTTGACCTGTCATGTGGTCTATCCTGCAGAATGATCAATGAACACACAAGAAGAATGTATATCCTACTGTATTTGGGTGTAATGTGTTATGTACATGTTCATTAGGTCTTATTCTTGTAACATATTATTTGAGATCTCTGTTTCTTTATTGTGCCTCTCTCAAGATGTTCTTTTTAATGTGATAATGGTATATTGAAGTCCCCCATTATGATCGTAGAGGCATATATTTCTCCCCTTATTTTTGCCAGTATTTCCCTCATGTATTTTGGGGCACCCTGGTTAGGTGCATAAATATTTATGATTGTTCTTTACTCTTGGCATAGTGCCATTTTTATTAATATATAATTTCCTTCTGTGTGTCTTACAACAGCTTTGCATTTAAACTCTATTTTGTGTGATATTAGTTTAGCTACTCCTGCCCTTTTCTGGTAACTGTTTGTGTGTAAAATCATTTTCCAACCTTTCACTTGTAACCTATTTGTGGGTCTAGGATGAGTTTCTTTTAGACAGCATATAGATGGGTCACATTAACTTATCCATTCTGTCAATCTGTGTCTTTTGATTGGAGTTTAATCCATTAACATTCAATGAAATTACTGTATTGTGCAGTACTTATTGTAGCCATTTTTTCTTTAGGCTTATATATGTCAAATTTTATTTTTATTTCTCTTTTTATTCTTTTAGTTATTCTTACTAATAATCTTCCTTTCCTCACTCTCCTCCAGCCTTCTCTCTCCTGTTTTTTCCTTCCAAACTGTGAAACTCCTTTTTGTATTTCTTGAAGAGTAGGTCTCTTATTGAAAAAAAAACTTTCAATCTCTGTTTATTTGTGAATAGTTTGGACTCTACTTCATTTTGAAAGACAATTTTGCTGAATTCAGAATTCAGAATTCTTGGGTGGCAGTTTTTTTTTCTTTCTACACCTTAACTAGGACATACCATGTCTCACCTTCATGGTTTCAGATGAGAAATCAGCACTAAATCTTATTGAGCTTCCTTTATATGTGATGGGTCTCTTTTCTCTTGCTGCTTTCATGATTCTGTCTTTGTCTTTCATGTTTGACAATCTGATTAGTATTTGTCTTAGGGTAAGTCTTCTAGGATTTATTGTGCTTGTGGTATGTTGCACTTTGTGGATGTGACACCCTTGTCCCTCACAAAAGTTGGGAAATTTTTGGCCACTATTTCCTCAAATAGTCCTTCTGCCCCTTTCCCTTCTTTTCTCCCCCTGGATGCCTATAATGCATATGTTTGTGTATTTTGTGTTGTTATTCAATTCCTTGAGTTCCTGCTGGATTTTTTTCAATGTTTTGTCTATCTGTTCTACTATCTATGTGATTTCAGATGTCTTATCTTCAACATTGCTAACTCTTTCCTTTCCTTGTTCAAATATGCTGTTATGTGTTTCTAGTGTATTTTTAATTTCTTGCATTATACCTTAATCACTGTAAGATCTGTTATCTTTTTATGCATATTTCCCCAGTATTTTCTTAATATCGTTTATCTCTTCCTTCATTTTCTTGCATTGATTAAGGATATTTGTTTGGACATCTTTGATTAGTTGTAACAAATTTTGCATTTCCTCTTGCTTTTTAGTTTGTTAATTAGATTCAGCTATGACTTCCTGTTTCTCAGTATTGCTTGCAATTTTTCACTGATGTCTGGGCATCTTTTTATCTTGATGGACTTTTCAGATGTTTAGTTTCTCTTTCCATTTTAGGGTTTCATTTTTGTTTGGTTTTGTGTTAAAGGTTTTACACTTGGTTCCACTTATTCTATATCTTTTTAGTTGCCTGTGTTCAAGTGAAAAATTATTAGATACACCAAAAAGGGGGGAAAAGGGGAAGAGAAAAATAAAAAGAAGGAAGGAGAAAGAACAAAAAATGAGACAGAAAAATAAATAATAAAAGGGGAAAATTGTAAAAAATAAAAATTACAAAGGTGAAAAAAAAAGAAACAGGAAAAAATAAGATAGAATAAAAGACCAGACAAAAAAGAAAAGAAGAAAAAAAATGAAGACAAAACAAAGGAAGGCAGAAAGGAAGAAGAAGAGAAAAGGAAGAGGGAAAAAAGAAAGAAAGTGAAGACAATAAAGAAAGAAAGGAAGAGGAAAGAGGAAGAAAAAAAAATAAAATGAATAAAAACAAATAAATAAGTAAACTTGCCTCCAGCAACAGTCTCAAGCTTCAGTGTCAGCCAATCAATCACTCCTATGACCAGCCTCTCCCAAGGCACCTGAAAGGAGAGAGAGGGGCAAAAAACAAGTAAAAATTCTCTCTCTATGCTCCCCTTCCCAACCCTGCTTGTCCCAAGGCTCTCTTTCTCCCCAGGAGACAGGTGGGTATATGCCAGTCCTCCTGATCTCCTCCCCGTCCCCTCTCCCCCCAGGGTGGGGCTGGCTTAGTGCTTCTTGCCTCTCAATCTATTGTATGACTCCCTTGGCTCCTCTCTCCTCAGAGCCTGGCTGGGTGAACTTCAACTGATCTCCTCCTCCCACCACTCTCCTTGGAATGGGTTAGGTGCAGGACCAAGGTTCTCCTTTTCCCTGGAGCTGGCTGGGAGCTGGTCTGCCTGCCCAATCATATTCCCTCTGCTCCAGTTACCCCCTGAACCAGCTAGGTGCCAGCTGGCACTCCCAGTTACTCAATGGTTTCCCTCCCCTCCAAAGCTGGCTAGACACCAGCATGACACCCAACTGACTGGTGGCTCTTCTCTTCCCCAGACCGACTTGGTGCCAGTCTGTCTGCTGATTGCCCCCTCCCTGGTCCACTCTCCCCACTGAGCCAGCTGGGTCCCAGCCCACACAACTGATTGCCCAGTGGTTTCCCTCCACTCATGAGCTTCCCAGACATTGGCATAAACACCTCCTTGCCAGGGGGATCTCTTCACTCTCAGAGCCATCTGGGCACTAGTCTGCCAGGAGGATCAACCCCTGGCTTCCCTCTACCCAGAGCAATTTGGGCACTCCCCTCTCCAGCCACCCTCTCCTGTAGCCCCCACGGTCCAGTAGCTTCCCTTATGCCAGGCAAGCCTACCTAACTTCCTGAAGTTTCTGGAGGAAGCATGCAGCCTGCCATTCCTTTTTCTGCCATCATGGATTCCCTTCTCATTGATTTTTCATGATGTTATTATTGATGATGCTATTATTCAATTACAGGACTTCCATTTATATCTTTTCCAAATAATGAAGGGCTTTCTTCATACTGTCTTGTTTCATGAAATATATATCTACATAAAACTAATGTCTTCATTTTAAGTAATTTTCATATTTATTTTTCTCTGTAGTTCCTCAGGTGCAATATTCTTGAATCTAATGTCTAGATTCTCTTGCCCATATTTTCACTTATGTGCTATGTGAGGTCCTCCTCAATGGGGTTTAACTTCACTGAATACATATTTATGTAATTGTTCTTAAATTGTATTTTCTCTTGCAGAAGAGAACCTCAACCCCAGAAGCCAGTGATGATGGTGAAATGAGTTGGAAGGAGACTCATTCCCTGTATCCTTGTATGGAGAAGAGCTGCTCAATGATCTGAAATGTGTTTTGGACTTTTTACCATTTAGGAATAAACTTGCATGTAGTCACAGGTATTTTTTATGTGAATCTGTTAAGGCATGATGAATAGAGTTACCAGAATTCCTAAATATATTATCCTTTCAATAAACCTTTATTTCCTTAGGACACATATAAACTATTTCTTTTTCAGATTTAATAATAAATATACACATCTGAAAGCACAGTACCTATATTTAGAAGATAAATGTAATTTTTTCTATTAAGGAAACCAATTATATGGATGGGAAATGGAGTTTGCTATAAACTGCTAATTAACAAAGGGAAATATACAATATAAATTATTGTTTAAGCTATACCTAGAACATAACTATACTTTTATAAGAAAAAAATAAAAACAGCAAGGAATGATAATACTATCTCTGAATTGTTGATTTATAATTAAATTTCCCTTTTACATTTCTTTATTCAGTGTGGCTCGTTTCTTTTTAATGGAGCATTTTTTCTTTTTTCTTTCTTTCTTTCTTTATTTTTATTTATTTATCTTCCCCTTGTGGCTTGTGATCACTGTGTCCATTTGCTTTGCATTTTTTCTGTGTCTGCTTTTCTCCTTTTGTTGGGTCAACTTGGTGCACTAGCTCACCATGCCATGCAGGCTGGCAGCTCACGGTGCCACACGGGCCGTCAGTTCACTGTGCTGTGCAGGTTGGCTTGCCTTCACCAGGACACCCCAGGAAACCAACCTGGGGCTTCCCATATGGTAAATGGGAACCCAAACAATTGAGCCATAGCCACTTCTCAGTTTATTTTTTAAAAAGAGAAATTGAATAAAGTTGATGGTTCTTACTTTCCCAGGGCTTAAAAACAAATAATATACAGTCCAGATATCTCATGGGACGTCGTTTGATTTAATTGCTTGAATTGGGTCTCCAAGGGAATATTTCATTGATGTTCTCTAGGGTACGCATCCCCAAAGCCTTAATATTATATTTTTGTAATGGTTTGGTGCCAGCTTTCAACTCTTAGGACTGTCTTTCTCAGCTATCACCAAGCTTAACAGGTTGTTTAAAAAATTTTCATTTATTTTAAACAGGCAATGAATTACACTGTGCACTCCTGCTATTATGTTCAGGTCTATTTATATTAATTGAATATTAAGCAGGAACATTTCTGTAGTTCATTCATCTTAGCCAAGGAATCTTCAGTAAATAGTCACCAAGTGCTTCTGTTATTAGGTGAGTTGATACATTTATTGTTTCATTTTCACTTTAGAATGAAAATATTGAGCTCCAATAACCTTTCCAGGAGATAAATCCATGTATTGGCCAAACTGCCAAGATATCCACTTCATTTGGTGAAGACAGGGATGAAGGTGTCAAGTATTAATTCTTCTTTTTTTTTTCTAATGACATCCATCCTGGTGGAATAATGCCAGTGATGAGAAGAGGTACGAGATGTGTCGGAAAGAGTGAGGAACAAATTCATATTAAGATTATGAAATGAGTGATGAAGGATATCCAAGTATCTTTGGGCATCAGTGAATGACTAACTTGATAGATATAAAGGGTATGATGAGATTAATTCTTGTGATCCCAATGTTATAGGGACAAGGTTGTGAGCACAGAAGAAAGAATGTATTTGATGGGTTACCAAGTTTTGAAAGAATCTGAGGATTCCCATTTCTGTTCCTTTCTTGAAATCTAGAGGGGGATCTTCTCTAAGAACTCAGACATTCATTTGACCTCTGCTCCTTGTGGCTTCCAGGAGTTTCACACACTTCTGGTGTGGACCAACTCCATATGTGTACACATTTGACCCCCAAAAAGAGAAAGATTGTGAACATCTGATGTACAAAACGATCCCATTCAACAGCACATGTTAATGGGAACACAGTGCTCATGTCTGAGGTTCTTGCCCTAGTGGCACCAGGAATGTTAAAGTCCTGTTTGTGATGGATCTTTAGCCTGACACTTGTCCTTGGCCAAACTTAAAACTTGATTCAGAATGGCAGAATGTATTTTTGCTGCAGCCTGAAATTTATACATTGTGTTCAGTATTCCTAGGGTTCTTACTCTTTGTCACTTACCCATTTTAATTTGCCACTTTAGGACAAATAAAAGCTTCTGGTTGAACTATTATTTCAACAGTTTTTATCACTGACATCACAATCATATTTTGGGGGGAGCACCTGCTTATGAATGATATATTATTGAATGAAGAATGACTTTTTAAACTTTTTGAAATTAGTTTAACATGAGTGAATCAGGTCAGTTTTCTTCTTTAGACTAGCTCTAGATTATATTGAGAGTATTGGGTTACTAGCCATGAGGAAAAAACTGACAAGGAAAATAGAACTACCAAAAAAATTGTAATTGGAATATTTTGCTGGGTAGTTAACATTTTAAAATTTATTTATTTTTTAAAAGATACTTAGATTACATAAATATTACACAAAAACTATAGGGATTCCCATATGCCCCACCTCCCACACCTCCCACACCCTCCCACATGAACATCCTTCATTAGTGTGGCACATTCCTTGCAATTGATAAATGCATCCTGGGCTTTGCCACTAAGAATGGACCATAGTTCACAATATAATCTACACTCTCTCTCCACACAGTTCTGCATATTATATGATGATATAAAATGGCGTATATCTGTCATTGCAATGTCACTCAGGATGATTCCCAAGTCCTGAAAAAGCCCCCATATTACAACTGTTTTTCCCTCTCCCTGCCCCCAGAGCCTCCAGTGGCCACTGGCTCCACATCAATGTTGTCATTTCTTTCATTGGTAGAATCACAATATGTCTATAGTAGAATACCAGTAAGTCCACTCTAGTCCGTAGCTCTTCCTGAATCCTGAGGATTCTGGGATGGTGATGTCCACTCCACCTCCAATTGAAAGGGGGCTTTTATCCCACTGGGAAGATGGATGGGACTATTCTGTCTGCAGCTGAAGACTCTCTCCATTCCCTGGGACAGGTGTTGTCAATCATCATCTCCCCAGCAGTTGTCCTGGGTGAGTCCAATAAGCTGTAGAGTAGGTCCTGCAGCTCCCTGAGGTTCTGGGCCCAGCTGGCACATGGGCAGGCCAAAGGCTCCAGGCTCTGGAAGTAAACCTACAAACTCTAGCACTAAGTATAGGTTTAAATAGAAGGGACAGATGAGCCATGTGCAGGGAAGACATAATTGAGTCCAACTCTTTCACTCTCAGGAGCACAAACTCCAAAGTAGGGCCCACTGGCAAGGCAATAAACTCAGGAGCCATCTGCCCTGACCATGGGACCTAGGAGAAAATATTTGACAAACATATATCTGAAAGAAACCTAATATCCTGCATATATAAAGAAATCCTACACTTCAAACATAAAAAGGTAAACAACCCACTTAAAAATGGGCAAGTGACCCAAAAAGACACTTCTTCAAGGAAAAAATACAAATGGCTAAAAAGCACATGAAAAGATGCTTGACATCACTAGCTATTAGGGAAATGCAAACCAAAACTACAATGAGATACCATCTTACACCCATTAGAATGGTGGCTATTAAAAAATCAGCAGACTATAAGTGTTAGAGAGGATGTAGAGGAATGGGAACACTCCTTCACTGCTGGTGGGAATGTAGAATGGTCCAGCCATTGTGGAGGACAGTTTTGTACTTCCTCAAAAAACTAACTATAGGACTTCCATATGATACAAAAATTCCTTGCTGGGTATATACCCAGAAAAATTGAAAGAAAATACACAAACAGATATATGCACACCAATGTTCATAGTGGCATTATTCACTATTGTCAAAAGTTGGAATCACATAAAACTACAAATGATACAACTAAGGATACAGTACCAACATGAATCAGTCAATGAAATCTTCAGCTTCAGCTAACTGGTGAAATCAATGATGAAATATGAGTGATTTTAGTGGTGAATGAAAGACAAACCTCTTTAATCAAGCCTTAATAACTGAGGGAATGACCAAAATGGGGGCAGATTGAGAAAATTATATAAAGTCCTGGGGACCCATCAGAGTAAAAAAGAAATCTGTGCCCTCCTTAGGGCTCCCTTTTGGGTTTCTTTTGATATGTCTTTAATTTGATATCCCCACCAAGGCATCTGACACAGATAGACAATCAAGCTCCTAGTTTGTTACATTTGACCCAATACAAAATAAAGCCCACTGGCCTAAAACCACCCTTATAAGATGGTGCATTAGTCAGCCAAAGGGGTGCAGATGCAAAATACCAGAAATCTGTTGGCTTTTATAAAGGGTTTTATTTGGGGTAGAAGCTTACAGTTACCAGGCCATAAAGCATAAGTTACTTCCCTCACCAAAGTGTGTTGCCACATGTTGGATCAAGATGGTTGCTGACATCTGCCAAGAGTTCAGGCTTCCTGGGTTCCTCTGTTCCTGGGTCTTTTTCTTCTCTGGGCTCAGGCTTGCTTCTCTCTACAAGACCAGCTGTAGACTATCAGGTGAATGGCTCATCTATTTTTCCAGGGCCTTCTCTCCTTCCTCATGGACAAGTTCCTCTGTATGCCTACTTCCCCAGGATCCAGCAATGAAAATCCAACCTCCCTTCTCTGTGGCGTGGTTTCTCTGTGAGTCCCTGCCCACCAAGTGGGTGGGGATGCAACATCCTACTGATGTGGCCCAATCAAAGCCTTAATCATTATTTAATCAAGTAAAAGTGAATCCAAAATGTTAATATGCCCAGAGGAAAAGACCAGTTTACAAACATAACCCAATATTTCTTTTTGGAATTCATCAATAATATCAAACTGCTACAGATGGTCAAACCCCTGTCCAATCAATAGGAGTTAACCTAACTTGTTTTTATGGCTACAAAACACATTTGCCAACCCTAGAAGATTGAATATGTGTTCATGATTCCTTGCTGCAGCAAAACTTCTGGTGTCCTAAATAAAATGATGCAAACTGCAAACTCAACTTGATTTACCTTTTGACAATAGTTTTCAAAGAAGTTCACAAGAGGGGATCCAGCAGGGAATTAGTTTTGCACAAATTAACCCTTAATTCTGATTACACCCTTCTCATCAAAAATGGTGACTTGCATGCTTTATATCACACTTGTCAATGATCCAGACTATTTCAATTAAATAGGGTGGCTAATATAGTCCCTGACACTCTTGTAGGAAAGAATTGTGTATATTTAGGATAGTAAACAACAAGTAAAGCAGTGGTAATACTTGAAATCTTGCCCATTTACATTGATTTAAGCAGAACATGCTGCTCTTTAGCAATGCCTTGCCATCTCAGTCATATTCCACAGTTGCATGAGGAAGGCAAAGAAAGTAGCCTACTTGTTCAGTGATCATTAGATAAGATAATAAAGTGCAATTTTCATAAGGACATATCATCAGAGGTCACATTTTTCCCATGTGCATTTTCAAAAAGCTGAGGAGAATTGGTTAATTTTTACAAAACCCTCATTACTTCAGGATTAATCTCCCACTTCCTGAATATGTTCTTGTGAAAGCTACCTGACTTCCACAAGACTTAACAGTTTTTAAACAAATTGAGTATTCCATATATCCTCATTCATTAAAGTAAACCACATTTTGAATCAGTAAGGTAGAAGACATGCCTCTAGTTAAAATCCATTCAGATAATTTGATTTGATGCATTTGATAAAATGACTGTAGAAATGATGTAATGTCATTTTCAGGGTATTATTGACATTCAACATGGACCTAAATAGTTTTGCAAAGAGTTTGGTTCACATAGCAAATTTTCATCAGTGATGATGATTCCTCCCCTCAGAGGTCTCCCCTTAGGCCATTCATGCAAAGCCATTATTAATAGCCATGAAAAAATCCCAGGTGATCTTATCTCAGAGGTATAGTTTCCATTGGGAATATAACATTCAGAATCATTGGACATTGTATGTCTAGTCCCCATTATCATTTGGTAATCTACCATCCCAGTATTTGAAAGCCTTTTCCATGCCTGGGACAGAGGAGTCACTAGTTCCTTGACTTGCTTCTAGAGAGGCATTGTAGATAGCCCAGCCAAACAATCTCACTCTAGTCCACAGCTCCTCCCCCAATCCTGAGGGGACTGGGATGGTGATGTCCACTCCACCTCCAAGTGAGAGAGGGCTTATATCCCATGGATATAGTGGATGGGATTATCTTGCCTGCAGCTGCAGGCCCTCTCTATTCCCTGGGATGACCGTTGCCCATCATTGTCTCCTAGCCAGGTTATTTGGATAAGTCCATTGAGCTGCAGGGTAGGAGTTGCAGCTCCACCAAGATTCCAGGCACAGCTGGCACTTAGGTAGGCCAGAGCCTTCAGTTTCTGGAAGTACACCTAACAACTCCAGCATCAGATATAGGTTTGAATAGAAGGGACTGATGGACCATGTGCAGGGATGACTTATTTGAGTCCAACTCTGTCACTCTCAGGAGCACAAATTCCAATGAAGAGCCCACTAATTAGGTATCAATCTCTGGGG
>JAQZBX010024568.1:0-30076 GCA_029593785.1 Cabassous unicinctus
ACTTTGCAAAAATACACCAACAGATTTGAAAGCTAAATGAAATGGATGAATTCATAAGAAAATATAAACGATCTCTTGTTGGGTCATTTTGGTAACTTTTTGATTTCGTGCAAGGCTACTGACCTGCTTAGGGTTTCAAAGAGTTAATCCCTCATAAAAGGCCTGCGTAGCCACGAAAGGGGTTTAAGCTGAGCAGCAAGTGATCAGAGGACTCTGCATTTATAATGGCTCACCGTTGCCCTTCCGTCCAGGTCTTCCCTTACTCTGCAGCCAGAGAGACTGCTGGGGGCCAGTTAGGAAGCGACTGCAAGACACCCGAGGTGGCTTCTGTAGGGTAGGAGCAGTGACGCTCAAGAGAGGTCCTGGGACGCAGAGGGCACGGAAGAGCAGGGCTGATGTGCCTGGTACTGAGCAGATGGGGGGAAGGGCAGGCACTGAGCACACTCAGATTCGTTCCTTCCCTCGTCTACCTCCCACGCTTCTCTGCAGCCTCAGTGCCTCGCGTAATATCTGTCACACATTAAGGAGTCTGTGAACTGTTCATCAATTCATATTTATTCCCAAATAGCACTGGAGAAATGTTTATTTTCTGGGCGTTGCTACTTAGACAGTAAAAGTTATAAAAATTATCTAGATGTAAAATTCTAAGGATATGAAGAGATTTGAATTAAAAAGACCACAACTCTTGATTTTCGTTAAAAGGGCCACGGCAAATGCGTCACCGAATTCAAAGAACTTACATGGTAGGGTGAGTTGGGTGGCCATTTTCCATTGAAAAAGACTATTAGATCAGACTTGTGATCCTATTCACAAAGAATGTGGAGAACATCTTTTAGTCTGTCCATGCTCGACTAAAGCACAAGCCCATCTGGGACTTTAAAAGCATACTAGAAAGTACGGAATGACGAAGCACATTGAATCCAGTAGACTGAGATTCTACCACCACACCATAATCTCAAATTGTGGTCAAATTTCCTAAATATTCAAACTGGTTTGTTTGTTTTTTTCTTCAAATTTTCATAACTGAAACCTCTGACTATTCCCAGAACGAGCTCCATGACTTTTCATGTGGGATCTCCACACATTATAGAAAAATGCTTGAATTTTAGTCAGGGTCCCCTTATTGGAGTATGCATTTCCAAAAGACAGCAATCATATCTTAATCAATTTATGTCTTCATGGATAGAGTATGGCACATAACCAATGTTTAATAAATACTGAGTAAATGGAAATCTGTGTTCACTGCTCCTGAAAAAAATCTTTGGATTGTCAAAAGAATGTATGAATTGAATGAAGATATAGTTTTAAAATATTTCTATTCTTTTCCTTTAATTGAGCTCATGTCTACTGTCAATTTAAATTTATCTTCCATGATTTACCTACCCAATTTCTTCTTCTTTTTGTCCAGGTTTTCTCAACCTTAGCACTATTGACATCTTGTGCCAAAAAATTCTTTGCTGTGATAATTTCCTGTGCACTAAAGAATATTTAGCAGCATCACTTGCCTCTATCCACTAGATGCCAGTAGAACCTTCCTTGTTGTAACAATTAAAATTGTCTCCAGACATGGCCACGTGTGCCCCATGGGGCAAAATCCCCCAGGCTGAGAACCAACTGCTTTTGTCTGTGATTTTGCAGTACAGAGGGATAAGGAAAACAACAAAACCCTTGTCTAAGACAGGTCAGCTGGCATGTGCAAACTTTCAGGGCTGAAAAGTAAGAGCCAGAATCCAATCCTAGGTTCTACTGTAAAGGTTTCGGTGGAAATTACCTTTGATGAACTATGTAAGCATGTGTGGCATAGCTCTCAGCACATATCAGGTCTTGAGAAGCTCTTGTTGAATCCGAACGCTGATGTAGGATAGCTTTGGGAAGATATTGTAATGTAGCAAAGCCTAACTTGCTACACGAGGCACTGCTTTAGTGGTGATTTTCAAGGCCAACATTCCTAGTTCCCATTTCACTCAGGTGTCCCACTCCAGTTGCTGCCAGTAGTAACCCACGCAGAAAATCAAAGCTGTGTATTCGTGTGCCCAGATAAACCTCCTGCATCCAGGCGGGGGAGAGTCCAGTTAGCAGTTTAAGCTTTCATTAGAGCCCACAGTGTCTGCAACGATATGACTTCAAAGGTAAGTAGAATTTTGTTTTGTTTCCCCTCAGAAATAAAGTAAGACTCTCATGATAGTCGTCACCTTTAAAACAATTTCCAAAGGAAGGATTACATCACTTATATCACCACAGGGTGTGGGCGATGCTGCAGGGTGAAAGGCAGGCTGGAAAGGCCTGTTTTCATCGTCTGGGATTCCCTCACTTCTTTATCTTGTGCTGCCTTTTATTTCAAAATAGAATGAGAACCCTAATTATTTTTAATTGAATTGTTTGCTTTAGTCAAACTTTAATTCAGGCACTGTTTTACTAAACTTTCAATTGATTTTAAGTGGAGCCTCACTGTCAATAAAGTTAACATTTGACAAATGTCATTACAGAACCTAAATACATTGTATCTTTCAGAATGCTGTAGCCTTTTTAAATTTTGACTTTGATTTAAAATGGAATTCAGAAGAGGAATTAAACTTGATCCTATATATGGTTGTTGACAGGTCATTGAAGAAGGTACTGAATAATTAAACAAGGAAATGCTGTACTTCAAGTTTCATCTTTCAAAATCTAGCTCTTCATCTCATATCCAAATGTTTGCATTAGTCAAATCTTAAACCAGGACAATTTTTAAAAAATGTACAAGTATGCAGCATAGAATTTTCCAGAAGCAAGAACACAAAACAATTTCCCAGCCTAGATATACAGCCTAAGTGGCAGATTCTGCCCCATTTCCTGGCCAAGCCTGGGACGTGAAGGGTCATGATGTCCTGGAGATCAGGTCTCCGCGGCCTTTCATTTGGCTGTGGGAGAAAGAAAGAATAAAGAACTGCTCTCCCCTCCTTCCAGGAAGGGGCAGCTCATCCCCTGGCAAGCCTGCTGCATTCTTCCTGGTTCTGGAAGCAGCCCACACAGGGCCTGAAGTGTTAACACCCTTGAACTTCCCTGTGAATCTGAGACGCGGCTGAGCTGGTATTTGAGACAGGAGCTGACCCCACTCCTGGACGAGTACCACCCTGGCGACCAGAACGTGACCCCCCACCATGCCCGCGCTCCCTCCCCTCCCCTCCCGTCGCTCCCCTGCCTCACCCTGCTCCAGGCGCCCCTTCCCCGGTCCCTGCTCTACGCGCCCACGGCCATGCCTCTTGCTTCTCATGGCAGCCTCCATCAGGAAGCCCAGCTGCCTTGCTCTTGTACACACAGGGACCACGACCGCCTTGCTGAGGATCTGCTCTTTGGAAAGAATAGATTTAAGCATTTTCAAAGGGGCTTACGGAGGGCCTTGGCTGCTTAAGGAGCACGTCTTCTTTGGTAGGCAGGGGGGGCCCAACATTGTGCTCCTACAGCCATCAGTTCTGGAAGCTGGGCTCACCTTGATATACACTTAAGGACGACACCAGGTACATTCTCACTTTGAAATGTAGTTTCAGTGAAAAACAGGCTATCCCTTGCCAGTGTTTTCTGCAATAAGAATAAAGATGTCTGTGCAGGGCACCCTGGGAGATGGCGAGATGCTCTCCTGCCAGCGGCGGGATCCAGCTATTTACTGCTGCAGGACCGCTCTCTTGCCGTTGAAGTGAGCTCGAAAGAATGATAAACCTGGAGATAGACAAGTAATCATAATTAATCTCCACAGATAATTTTTAAAAATCCTCACATGATCCTCTAAAAAAGGGACGACTATTACCGTTATTTCCACGAAAGCAGAGCTGTTAAGAAACTCGCCCGGGGTCTGCCAGCTGATTAGTAACGCAGGCACAATTTTAGAGTAGCACTGTCGGATTCCAAAGCCTGTGCTCTCCACACCGGCTTCTCCCTCCCCAGACAAACAGCAGTCGGTACTTCACCTTGCTTTAAGTCCCTTGTTTCACCCACACGAAGCACGGAGCAACACCTACCTCAGAGGCCTTCGTGCAAATAAATACGATGACGGATGTGGATGTGGACGTGGAAATACGGAGGCTTTTAGGGTATGTTACTGCTCTCACAGGAGGTGGGTGCACTTTGAGCTAATGGTGATACCGCGGAGTGGACTCCAAGAGATGCCTGTCATAACTGAATTGAAAAGAACTTAAATGGGTATTTCTTCGTGTTGTGGTCTTTTTAGAAACCCTCTCTGGGTTACATAATTGAGTTTCAAACAAAACTTTGACATGGGCTTTGACAGCGTGGATTAATAGTTTGTCACTCTGATCCTCCGCGAGGGATAAACAGAGGCGAGGAAAGCATCTTGCTTATCGTGCACAATCACATCGCGAAAACAAACCTGGAGCTTCAGACACAGCTTGCATTTGCAGAAAGAACCAAAACTTAGGTTATTTAACACCCTTTCAAGAAACTGGATACTAACAGAGATTCTTCAAATGCTGTAGTGATTCTGCAAAAAACACCATGCACTAGAAATATAAGGAAATAAGATGTCAAAATGGAGTGGCTGGAAAGTAGTGTGGACGCTCGAGGGCTGGCGCATGTGAGGAGCCCCCAAATCTCCCCAGCACAGAGGCTAGAACGCCTACAACTCTACTCTGCCAGAGCCCGTGCCTTGGCCTAAGTAGCACACTCTTCCTGCCACTCCCTTTCAAGACGGAAAACTTTCTGGAGGAGAGCCCCAGGATTCTACCTGTATGTGAGTAATTCTTCATTTTCTCAGATCATTTTCCTGAAAACTATCTTGCAGTAGAAACAGAACTTTTTTCTAAGTCAAAAATACCTGACTTTTTTTCAAATACCAGCCTTGCCACTTTCTAGCTTTGTGATTATAAGCAAGTTGCAAAAGCACTCTTTTTTAAAAAAAGATTATTTACTTATTCCCCACCCCTCTTCATGGTTTGTGCTTGCTGTCTTACTCTCTGTGTCCATTCGCTGTGTGCCCTCTGTGTCTGCTCGTCTTCTCTTTACGAAGTACCAGGAACCGAACCTGGGACCTCCCATGTGGGAGAGAGGCTCAATCGCTTGAGCCTCCTCAGCTCCCTGGTTTGTTGTGTCTCTCATTGTCTTTCCTCTTTGTGTCTCTTTGTTGTGTCATCTTGTTACATCAGCTCACTGTGCCTGCCTGTCGCGCCAGCTCGCTGTCTTGCTTGTCTCCTCCAGGAAGCACTGGGGACTGAACCTGGGACCTCCCATGTGGTAGGCGGGAGCCCAATCACTTGAGCCACATCTGCTTCCCTGCATAAGCACTCTTAACCCCAATTTTCTTCTACTATCACAGTAAAAATAATACCTACATTGTAAACTATTCCAAGTAATTCTCACAACACACTCTAGGGAATGCACGTGGAAGCAGGTTTGAGTCTTGGGAAGCACTTCATAGATTGTCTGGTCCCCTGATCTCCATGATCATTCAATTCAATGACAGTGAAGAAAGTAGGAAAGCAGGGTGCTAGAACTGGCTACCAACTTAGCAATAGCCACGTAAGTTACACCCAGACTTAACCAGCATCTTATGACTCGGGCTATCGCCGCTTGTCTTGGCAGCCTTATCACGCTGGAGGAGCTTCCTTAGGAGCAGTTAGTGTTTGTTGAACAATGGATGGCGTGGTTCCCGTGCCTGGCTTTACAGTATAGAGGTGAGTGAGGCAGTGTGCCTCCCTCCAGAAAGACTGCAGTCCTGATACAGCAATAATTGAGGTTTCAGGTTTCACACAGGCTATACAAGTTTTCGTGCTTTTGGTTTTCTGGAAATAATAATCAGCAGATAACGTCTGACCAAACCACTTTTCCCTCAAGTTCCTCATGCCACACAATGCAGAATTCTGGAGCCTCAACAGATGAGGCTGATGAAAAAGAGGTAAAGCTCTTTCCTGAGGAAAATGCCAGTTTCTCCCGCTGACACCTGCTCCTGCGTCTCTCTGCCTCATGCCGCGATGGGGCGCCTCTCTGTCAGAGCAAGTCCACAAATCCCGCTCTTCTTCCGCCACGGCAAGATGGCAGCAGGGCCGTTGCCAGAACCGAAAGCCCTCAACTCTGTGAAGCCTGCACACCCTCTGCGATCTAAGAAGTCCAGTTACGTGGCTGGTCCTTCAGAGGCAGCAGAAAAGGAGAAACAGACTGTCATGCACACAGCTCACATTCTAGTGAAAGGGAGAGGACAATAAATAAACAAGTAAACATTAGAACCTGGAATTATTTCCTATAAGTCATTCAAGGAATTATAAGGGGGCTGGGAAAGAAAGCAATAGGGAAGATATTTTCTAGAAAGGGCAGCCAGGAAAAGTGGTATTTCAGCCCTAAAAAGAGCAAATATGTGAAACTGGAGAAAGAGAAGTCCCCATGGAGAAGCCAATGCATTCAAGGTTTTGAGGAAAGAAGGTGCTTGAAGAGTTTAGAGGAAACCCTAAGACATGCTGGATAGTCTGAGAGAAGAGCGTTTGGGGAAGGAAGCTGAAAGGTGATTTGGAAATGGATGCTGGGGACTTGCAAATGTACCGCTCAGCCTGCCTTAGTTTCCCAGGCTGCTAAAACAAATACCACACAGTGGGCTGGCTTAAACGACAAGAATCTGTTGGCTCCTAGTGTCAGAGACCAGAGGTCCCAAGGCCAAGCTGTCTCCACAGTCTGTAGCATTCTGGTGCTGGCTTGCTGCAGTCCTTGGGGCTCTGTGGCTTGTATCTCTACCTCTTGTCACATGGAGAGCTCTCTCTCCTTGTGTCTGCTCTTCAAGCTTCTGCCAACGTCCAGCTTCGGTCTGCTCTGGCTTTTTATAAGGCCTCCGGTGCTGTGGATTAAGGCCAACTCTGAGCCAGATGGGCCACCCCTTAAGTAACGAAAACATCTTCAAAAGGTCCTGCTTGTAGATGGGTCTACACCCACAGGAATGTGGATTAAGAGTAAGAGCCTGTCTTTGTTGAGGCTCGTAGCTCAGTCTACCACACAGGCCTCCTCCCCTTCTTCATTGCACAGACTACAGCGCTGTCTTCACAGGATCCTCTGGCCAGGGCATCATTTCTCCTGTCTTTAAGTTGGGTTATAGAGGTGTATTAGTCAGGGTTCTCCAGGGAAACAGAACCGACAGGAGATATTTGTAAATAGTATGAGATTTTACAAAATTGTCTCATGACCAAGGGGATGCAAAAGCCTAAATTCCTCAGGGCAGGCTGCAACCAGGGGCTCTGATGAAGGTCCTTGTTGAGCTCCCAGGATATGCTGACTGTCTGAAGTAGAGATGGGAATTCTTTCCCTGAATGCTGATACCACTTCCCCTCTTAAAGCCTTCAACTGATTGGATGAGACGTCACTCATTGCTGACGGCAAGCTCCTCCGCTGATTGTAGATGTAACCAGCCATCTATGCAGCTAACTCACTGATGATTAAAGTCCACAAAATGCACTTGTAGTTCAGTTAGCCCAGTACTTGCTTGACCAAACAACTGGGCACCATTACCTGGCTGAGTTGGCGCATTCACTTAACCAGCACAAAAGGGGAAAAGACTCCTGTTGTGTCAGCTTCTCCTGAAAATGCCAGAGTGGGGGGAGCATGAGATAAGCTGCCTCGGCTCCTGCTCACCTCCCAGAAGGAGCCCACTTTAGGGAAAGAACATCCTTTCCCTTTAACTCCAAGATCTGGGACCTAATCCCTTGAAGACGCTACTCCTCCTGCCCAGCTTGCTAGGGCTTCGTCACAGCTGACACTACCCTGAGGGAAACAAGTGATGCTGCTGGAATCTCATAGTGTTAGGAGGCTATTCACCAGTATGACTTAAAAGGCATGTTGGAATCTAATTTATTAGGACAAGGCTTTTAAGGACCATTTCTGTAAAACTGTCAAAGGCACCAAGCTGCCCCTCTCCGGTTCCTGAATTTCATTCTTTCCTTGTGTCCAGGTGCCCCAAATTCCCCCATCTACTCTATGGTCTCTGCTATGAGACCAAATCTGCCATCACTGGGCAATTTTCAATAGTTTGCAATCATTGCTTTCAAATCTCATTCCCCAACAGAGAAAGATGATCCAGCTATGGTTGGCGGGGGTAAGAGTGCGCAGATGGCTCGTTAAAACGAACCGCACTCAGGTGCAAATGACTGAGATTCTACTTAATACTACCCCTCAGATTTCCATTTTTGGAGAAGAGTCCAAAACAATAAAATAATAATTCTCTGATGTTAGAATTCTAGAAAAAGAAAGTTTGACTTTGTGTGTATTAAACTCAGCTGGGTTTAATCAACAATTAAGAACTACTGATGAGACTTTGAGAACTCAGCTACGTTTTGGTCCCACTCTCTTATCTCATAATCAACTGACCCAAATTTAGATTAAACATTCCTTTTTAGTAAAGAGGGAGTCAATGAAATAGTAACTTTTAAGCTAAATGCCTAGCTTGTGTCTAGGAAACAACCAGGCATACTGGGATGACCAATGTAAACTTCATTTTGGAAAGCTCTTTAAATAGTAGACGATGTGAGCCATCAACTCACCCTCTTGTATGACCCTGTGAAAGTACTTTTTTCCCTCACTAGTAAAATAAAGGAATTGAACTCCATCATTTAGACGTTTGGGGACTATAGGAATTTCTGATCTGTATTACTTGTAAGTTCATGAAATACACAAATATAAAAATATATACTTGCTAAGTCATATCAGTTTCTTTTGATAAAAAATCACGTAATAGATACATGTCTTAATCATGCCATTTTCTGAGAGATAATCAATTGAAAATGTTATTGATCTAAAATTTATAATTGTTCTACTAAAGAATGTCTGAACTTTATGCCAACAAGGAAAATGTTATTTTTAAAAGTATAGCAGTATAGTGAGAGGGTGTGGGAGGTGTGGGGAGTGGGGCATATGGGAATCCCTATATTTTTTGTGTAACATTTATGTAATCTAAGTATCTTTAAAAAAATTAAAAAATATTTTTAAAAAAGTATAGCAGTATAAAAAGCCTACTCCATGCTGTAATCATAAAATTAACAAATATATCATTTTGAATTTTTGTACCTTATATTTGCTTTCCATTTGAAAGACAAAATACCAGACCAGTTTCTCCCATTTTTACATCATGAGATTCTTTATGCTTTAGAGCACAGTTTAGACCAAATTTAGCAGAAGCTGGGCAGAATTTACTCAGTGCCCTGCACACCCCTCAGCACTGGCTCGGCCCAGAGAATAGCTCTAACTTAATTGAAGGATTTTTGTAGAGTTGGTAGAGTAGAATGACCCCAAAATAAAATTGAGTCTGGATTTTGACCAAATTAGATTTCCGATGACAATGAAAAAGAAGGTTGAGAACAGTTGCAAAAAGCAGCAGCTCATTCCTTAAATCTGCCAGTTTCATCTTTTCCTTTCAGCAGTCCCCTAATTCCTTCTTCTCGTTCAGGCAAATTTGCTTCAATTTGATTTGAAGCTCAATTGCATCCCAGAGTCTTCTTTATATTTCTTTTGATTTTCTGCCCTAACATCCTTCCAAATTTTACAGTTTTGCCATTTTATCCCAAGGAAAATTATGTTCCAGTTTCCCAGGGAAATCTCATTCTCTATCTTTGAATTCTCAGAGTCTGAACATCTCTTGAACATGTGGGACATTAATCACTATGAAGTAACTCCTTAATTCCTGAATTTCAGGCTGTTGGTCTAAGGAAGGAGGCCAAAAATCAAGATGAAAGGTAATCATTTACGCATTTTAAGTATGCACTAAATTTTTCCTGCATGAAGCTATCATGCTGCTTATGGCACTTTCTTTGTTCTTTATATAAATAGTAGTATTCCCAACCTCTCTGTGGAAATCTTACACTGAACTAAAAAATGCTCCTATGTTTAAACTACCTAGGATTTTTAAAGGAAGAAGAAAAACCATGCTCTTTCATTTCTTCTGGGGGCTAAAGTCTATTTAGCTGTGAAAGGACGCTAGTGGGGACACAAACACTGCCCCTTTCTCTCGATTTAAGTACTCAAAAAGAGCTACTCTCACCAACACAATTTAATTCTGACTATGTGCCCTGTACTGTACCAAGTGCTTCTCTAGAACCTCATTTAATACCCATGAAAGACTTCTTCAAGTAGGTAGTATTTTCTTCATGCTATGGTTAAGGACAATGAGGCTCAGAGAGGTTAAGTAATCTGCCAGATGACACACAGTCAGAAAGCAATAGAGTTAAAAACTAAGCCAGTGAGACCTCAAAACTTGTGCTTTGTTATGTTACAGGACCACCTTGGAGGTCTGTAGTCTAAGGATACCCAGAATCACAATGAGATAAATTCACATTGACTCCAGGGACCTAAGATTAGATGGATTTAACAGTTTCCCCCATATGCCCTTAATGTCCCACTATAGCCCGGAGGGTTCTCCCATCTATCTGGGTTCAATTCTTCATTCTTAGTAAGTTTAAATCAGATCCAAGGCAGATACCTCAGTCTGTCTTTGTTCATCTCAACCTGTTCTGGCTCAGAATAGAATTAAGTCTATCTTTAACAAGTGAGTATTTGCTACACTAATCTCTTCTTTATTGGTACACAGTTTATATTTCATTTAGGATGCTAATCAAACCGGCCAAACAGTAAGGAAAGTTATCTCACCAAACAGGAAATCCAGAGGTAGGGTGGGCTCTAGGGCCAGCCCAACACAGCCATCGAAGGAAACAGGTTCTTTGAACCTCTCCTCTCCATAGCAAAATGGCAGCAACAGTTCTAGGACTCGCCTTCAGAAATAACAGGTTCCAGAGGAAGAAGAGCCCCCCCACCCAAGTATCTCTCAGGATCAATACAGTTTTGTAGGAGGGAGATGGAAATCTCATCATTGACTGGGGTGGAATGGGTATTGGACAAGCAAGAGCAATGTCTGCTTCGACTTGTAGAAACAAAAAGTGCTTTCATATATATGACTTTACAACAATGTTTTTGGGTGGATATGACCAAGTTCCCAATTCCAGCGATGTAGGAACTGAGGCCCAGAGAATGTAAGGTGACTGCCCAAGGTAAACTGCTAACACAGTGAACTAAGACTTAAGTGCATGCTCCTGCCACTACGAAGAAGTCAGCATGGGTCAGTGGCGAGGGATAGAGTTGTTCCATTTATTTCCAGACTTGACCCCTAAATCCAAATTCCTTCTTTGACCCTATGGCCAGAGTGAATCACATCCTTTATTGGCTAATTTCTGTAACAGTGGTTCCCATCCCTGGATGCTCATAAAAAAACAAAACAAGAATGAAAATAAAAATCACTGGGCAGCTTTCTAAAAATACTGGGGCCCATGCCTCATTTCCTAAAAACGAAATAAAAATCTCTGTAAATGGGGCCTAGGATTTTTTTAACGCATCTCCGATAACTAGTATGCAATCAAGATTGAGAATCATAGTTCTAGAAAATAAAACCCAAGCTTCCTTCCTTAAAACACGAGCCTCCCCATGACCGGGCCTCGGCTTCACAGCTCACCAACGAGCCGCCTCTCTCTCCACTCTTGAGGGTTTACACTGCCCCAACCCCAGCCCGATTCTGAACTCCTGAGTACTAGGCTAGGTCATGATTCAGAGCCTCTGCAAGTCTCTGTGCTTTGCCTGAAAGGCCCATCCCTCACCACAGCCCGTGATGAGCTGCAGTTCACCCTCCAGCCACAACCCAGATACAACGTCTTCTGGATCCCTCCTCAACAAAGAGAGATAATCTCTCTTTCTGCTGTGTTTCCTTGTTTTCCTTTACAAGACGGAGCATACTACTGAATCATGTACCAAGTACGGCCAAAATGAGCAGCATGTGCCCCTAACGAGCTCTTAAAGGACAGGGCCAGCACCTCATTTATCTTGGTATTCTCAGCACCTAGCACGATGCTTACCACCGAGGAAACAATTCCTAAGCGTTTGTTGAATTCATTCATTTCACTCTTTTTCTTGATTTCAGGAGAACATTTCCCTCTTAATTATTATTTTACTGTCAAGAGGCTTCTTCTCTTCCAGGCATCCTCTTAAAAACAAACCTAGAGCAGGGGCCTGTTTTTCCATTTACAATCCACCTGTGGATAGTCCTAGTGTTTCTCTTACCACTTACCACTCCACCTTAGCAGGGGAATGTTCTACTAACTTATTCTCTGATAGCTGCACTAAAGCAAACGGAAAAAGAATCACTCTTTGCTTTGAAAGAAAAATCAGTCTGTTGCCAATAATTAGACAAAAGTCCACTGAGTTCTTGTCCATCACATTTCGGGTTAGAAAATCTGATAGTCATTTTGCATTTAAGCCATGCAAGAACAAGCCTGTCTGAGTACTTTGCAATAGTTTTTGTAACATGCCATTGAAAGTGGTAATCTGGTTAATGGATAGGCTGAAAAGACAAGTGAACACTGCCACAGATACATCTAGATTCAAAGCGTATAGGGAGAGCTAAGTGGATCTTTCCTACTCTTCCTAGCTTTGACAAGAAGACTACAAAACGGGGGCAAATCAGTATACAATCCCAAATTGAGAGGATTTGTAAAGCTGTGAACCCAGAGGGTGGAATGGCAAAAGGATTAATGACAGGAAAGTATTCCTGTGAAACATAGATTTAATTCTTTTTTAAGGAAGGCTGAAGAAGTCTTTGTTACATGTCCCAGAACTTGGACATTTACTCACATATTTTCCCCCTTAGAGTGAATAGCACATGTGGAAAAGGAGAAGGGAGGTCCAGGGGTGGTGATGGGAAAAGCTCAGGTCTGCAAGCCACTACAAGCAGGGAGCATGGGGCCAGTTAACCACATTAAACCACTGTTTCATTTCCTTGTTGCTAAAGCAAATACCATGCAATGGGTTGGCTTCAACAATGGGAATTTATTGGCTCATCTTTTCGAGGCTAGGGAAAGTTAAATTCAAGATCTCTAAAAGGCAGCACTTTCTTCCTGAAGCCTACCTTTCTGGGTCTGCTCCTGGGTTCCTCTGTCACATGGCAATGCACATGGCAGCCTTTCCTGGCCTCTTCCTTCTTTCTGGGTTCTGTTGACCTTCAGCTTCTTGCTTTCCATGGCTTTCTCTCTATCTGTCAAAATTTCATTTTGCTTATAAAGGAATAGGATTAAAAAGCAGTAATAGGATTAAGACCCTTCCTGATTGAGTTGGGCCACACCTTAACTGAAGTAACCCCATCAAAAGGCCCTACTTACAATGGGTTCACACCTGCCCACAGGAATGAATTAAGAACATGTTTTTCTGGGGTATATAGCTCCAAACCACCACAACAATTCTCCATCAGTCCTTTCATTTTAACAAAATAGTTATGTCTGTGTATTGAAATCACCTCAATCCTTCATTTAGGTCATTGACAGAGCCACATGACCATCTGATCAAGAACAGTGACTTTCTCCATCTTGCTTTCCCTTTACCATACTTTATCTTCATGTAGTTCTCAAATCTGAAGTTACTGTATTCATTGAATTATTTATTGTCTCCCCAAACCCCACTGAAATAAGTGAAAATATTTTGTCTATTTTGTTTACCTTGTATTCTCATGAACTAGAATATTGCAGGACATATTTTGTGATATATCATGTTTCAATAAATGCATACATATTGTATATATGTATGGATATTTTACATATATTTATACATTTTTTAATGATTGAATGGCTTTCATGAGATTTCCACTACTGTGACCAATGTTTTGGTGTAGCTGCTAATGACTTCCAAAGCAAAAAGAAAGCAGATGTGGAGAAAAAAATCATTTAGTCTCCTTATAACTGATGAAGAGTAAAATCATTAATGAGAGGAAAACAACAACAACAACAAATGAAAAAAAAAAACAACAAACCAACAAATGGGCTGAGAATGTCCCTGCTACAGTCAGGAGTTGAAGAAAAATAATCCAGAAGGGTCATATGGGTACAATGCCTCAAGATTAAGTGACCAGAAAAAGCTTCATAATGCAATGCAGATTAGTAAGGAAGTCAATACTCTTTTAGCATAACAGCAAATAAAAATTAGGCTAACAGAGGGGACATGTGCCTCATAGGTAGACCATGAAAGGGCTATTGGCAGAAGATCAATCTTTTTCTTTTATATAAATTTTTGGGTGCAACTAAAGCCAGCAGACACAGTAAAACAAAGTATCATCTGGATACAAGATTACTTTAAAGTCTTCCTTTGCTGCTCAAGCCCTAGGACTGGAATGTTCCCCCTTCCCTGGTGTGTAGTGAAGAATTAACCTTATCTAAAGAGACACATAGCCTTTGCCTTCAACTACTGGGAGGTGATCACTAGACCTGTGTAACATCCTGGCTTATAGGAACATACTTGCTTGCCTGGGGGCTTTGGCCACCAAACAGCCTAACAATGTGATTTATGATAAGGGGTTAGGGTCACAGGGAGGAACTGATGATTAAAGGAGTTAGGATGATCTCCAGGAGGGCCTGGAGACTAAAGATCAGCTACAGAAGCAGCAAGGACTCAGGTCAGCTTCCATGGTTGGCAATACTCTGTGCATATTGTCTCACATGTTGGTTGGGAGGAAATAATGCTTTCCAAGACTCCACAGGGAGAAAATGACCAGAAACTTTGCATTCGGGTCCCTCTCAGACCTTATCCTATACATCTTGTCCTTTGGCTGGTTCTGATTTGTATTGTTTGCTGTAATCATAAGCACAGCCCTTTCATGAGTTCTGAGAGTCATTCTAGGAAATTATTGAACTTCATTGTGGTGGTAAGAACCCCTGGACAGCTAATTAGAAGTTGGGGTGGTCCTGCAGCTGGTATCTGAAGTGAGGGCAGTTCTGTAAGACTATTTCCTCAGGCTTTGTAGGTGGACCCTAATTTACTGCACCTTGCCAGAAGCAGACGGGTATAGTTAAAGCTGTGACACACAGCCACCAAAACACGAGGAACTGAGAAAGGACCCCATCCTGAGAATGCAGTGGAGATGATGGCCCCCATAAGGGAGTTTATGCCTTAGCAAGGTTGACAGAATCTCCATGCGGGGCCTCTTAGAAGGTCTGCACCATGATAGCAGATTTTATTTAATGCTTGGGAAGGATTTTGCTACTTTAAAATTGCCACAAATTGCTACTTTAAAATTGCCAGCCTTTTAGCCCCCAATCCTTGAATGATTTTGATTCCATCCCTGTTGAACTGCAGTAATAAAGTCTGAGTCACTTTCAAGGTTCTTGGCGAAGAAAGGGAAGTAAATTACCCCCTCAAGTTCACTACAGTACCTGCAATCACTGGCAAGCAAAAGGCTTCATTAGTGAGGGCAAAAGGCTGGTGCAAAGAGGCACATCACCCAGGTAGAAGTAAGGCTGATTGGTAATGTCATTAAGATGGCTACATAAGACATTTCCTGGAAAAGTCTCCCCTCAGAAACAACTAATAAAAGGACAAATCCCACTTGCTTGGAACTCTGGAGGATGGCAGAGACTGGAGAAGGACTCCAAAAATGCTGAAGCCAAAAAGAAAACAACAAAAAAGAAGGTAGATCTGTGATATGGACCTGCCAGTCTAGACCCCTTACCCTCTGTTGTAGTCTGCTAAATGCTGCCAATGCAAAATACCAGAAGTGGGCTGCCTTTTATAATGGGAATTTATTAGAGTAAAATCTTCCAGTTCCAAGGCCATGGGAATGTCCAAAACAAGGCCTTGTCAGAGATGCTGTCTCATGCTCTGCTGATTCCAACCCCCAGTCTATCCCTCAGCCTCTCAGGCTTTCTGTTTCTGTGCCTGCAAGCAATCCTGAAGTCCTCTCTCACATGACAGGGTAAAAGTGGCAGCTTTTCCTATCCCCTCTCCTCAGTTTATATAGGACTACAGTAAAGGATTAAGACCCACCCTGTGCCCAGCACTCTAATCAAAGGTCTTTAACTAAAGTGATCTAATGAAATGGTCCCTTAACTGAATCTAATCATTTCACAATGGGTTTACATGGACAGGAGTGGGTTAGCTTAAGAACATAATCTTCTATGGTGCACAAAGAACTCAACCAGGACACCGTCCTTGTTCCCACCTAGCTTGAGTTGCACAGTGGCAGCACTCTGGCATGAGTATCTCCTGCTGTGAATGCAGACCACAGAGCCAGTCACAGCATTGACTGAGAACCCCACACATATCCAGGCATGTAGTCCAGAGGCCACATAGACCCAGGGCATAACCCAAGTAGCTGGTGAGCACCATGCATATAAAAGGGCCCCCAGGAAATGAGAGACCTGTGCCAGAACTGCTGACAAGAGGAGCACACATCCAACCCAGTCTCTAATTGCTGGAGTACCTAAACAATAAAATAGGCATTTTTGAATGCTGACTCCATCAGGTACCCTGGAGTGGGATACCTTAATGTGAGAGTTAGCAGAGACAGAAAAGCCTCACAGAAAAAAAGGAAAAGCTGAACTGCTGTGAGGCAGTGTATGCCCCAGGACTGAAAAATGTAGTGAAATGGGGGCACTGGGTGAGGTGAGCAAATCATAGGAGCTGGGGAGAAAAATCTTCACAAAAACAAACAGAATAGCTCAGGACTCCTTGAGAAGAAACAGAGGAAAGGAAGCTTTCCCCTGGAGGTGAAAAAAAAATGCACATAAAAGTTAATCTTAAATGTTGCAGTGCATGTCCAGGGCAAGAAAGAGGTGTAGAAGACCTGAGAAAATCTGAATAAACAAAGGCTGCTCTAAAGGTTCAGTATAAGCTGGATCAAGCATTGGAGAAGAGCCTTAACATGTAACCAATCTACAATGAAAACCTAGGCAAGAGGGAGAAAGTAAATGTCAGAGTTGGAACATCAAAATAATCAGATGCCCAGACATCAGCAAAAAATTACAAGCCATACTAAGAAACAGGAAGATTTGGCTAAGTCAAGGGAACAAATTAAAACTTCAAGGGGACACAGACTTTGAAACAACTAATCTGTGAAATTCAAACAAATCTCTTAAATGAATTCAAGGAGTTGAAGGAAAATATGGATAGAAATAAACAGCATATGGATATAGAGCTAAAGGACATTAAGAAGACAATGTGTGAGCAAAAAGAAAAATTAAAAATTGTAAAAAAGAAACAAAACATAAATTATGGGGGCAAAAAACACAACACCTTAACTTACAGAAATTCTTCGAAAGATCCTATTTACAATGGGCTCAACACCAACACACAGGAATGAATTAAGTTTAAGAACACATTTTTCTGGAGTATATAGCTCTAGACCACCGCACTCAATTCTCGAAGAAAGGTCATGTTAGGTCACAAAACAAGACTCAATACATTTTAAAAAGGTTGAAATTATACAAAGTTTCTCTGACCACATGGAATGAAGCTGGAAATCAATAACAGGTAGAGAACTTGAAAACCCACAAATATATGAAAGTTAAATAACATACTCTTAAACAACCAATAGGTCAGGGGTTCTTAACTTTTTATGTTCCACAGACCCCTTTGTTAGTCAGGTGAAAACCATGGACCCCTTACTAAGTCCACACTAAACTGTGTATTATTTAATAAATATATCACACCCGCACCGACACATCCCCACAAGAACTTCAATTCAAGCTCATGGACCCCTGGTTAAGAACCTCTGCAATAGGTCAAAGAAGAAATCACAAGGGATATCAGTAGATATCTTAAGATCAATGAAAATGAAAAAACACACATCAAAACTTATGGGATGCAGTGAAAGCAGTTCTCAGAGGGATATTTATAGCTCTAAATGCTTACATTTTTAAAAAGAAGAAACAGCTTAAAACAAAGACTTAACTGCACATCTAGAGGAACGAGAAAAGGAAACAGCAAATTAAACCAAGCAGGAGGAAAGAAATAAAGATTAGAGAAGAACTAAATGAAACAGAGAATAAAAAACAATAGAGTCAACAATACCAAAAGTTGTTTCTTTGAAAAGACAAAACTTTAGCTAGACTGACAAAGGCAAAATAAGAGAATACAAATAAATAAAATCAGAAATGAAAGGGGGTACATTATATCTGAACTCACAGAAATAAAAAGGACCATAACAGGATACTATTAACAACTGTATGCCAACAAATTAGACAACCAAGATGAAATCGACAAGTTCCTAGAAACACACAAACAACTTACACTGACTCTAGAAGAAATAGAAGATTTCAACAAACCAAGTAAAGAAATTGAAATGGTCATGAAAAACCTCCCAACACATTAGAATTGTTCTGCATGATCTTGCAATAACAGATAGAGGCCATTTTAAATTTCGTCAAAACCTATGAAAGTGTACAGTCCAAAATGTAAATCATAATGTGATCATGGTTAGTAGCAAGGCTTCAATATTTGTATACCAATTGTAACAAACGTACCATCCACATGTAAAATATTAATAGGGGAGTGTGGAAAAGGGGGAGAGTGTGGGGTATATGAGAATCCCCTATATTTTCTATATGACTTTTTTGTAACCTAAAGCTTATTTGAAGATAAAATGGAAAAAATAAGACACTGGGGGAATATACAGAAGAAATTGTTACTATACATACAAGACAACAGATCTTACAGTGATGAAAGACACAATGTCTGAATAATTTTTATATTATTTCAATTTAAAAAAATTTTTTGTATTTTATTTGTTATTTTTAAAACTATTGTTATTTCATTTTCTTATTAATTTTTTTGGTTATTTTGTTGGCTTCATTTTTGGAGAGATTTTGCCTATGGTGGCAGGGGAGAATCAATGTTATGGGGTGTTGGTGATGGGGGTGAGTGGGGAGGGGTGCACCTGGGTCATGCCTCTTAGGCATATGAATATGTTCAAGTATTCATGGGGCATTGTCTTGATGGGCGGAGGCCGACACAATAACTGAAAGAGTATTGAATTCCCATCCCAGGGAGTCCTGCTACATTCTCTAATAGAACAACAAGAATTCCCCGAATGCAAGGGCAGTGCCTAGTGAAGGAAGACAGACCATTATGTGAGGCTCTTGATATTGATGACTGTACTTATGAACCTTTTCTTGTGAAATTGAAACTTAGCCTAGTATTAATTATTGCCTAAGAGTTACCTCCCAAAATCCTCCTTGTTGCTCAAATGTGACCTCTCTCTAAGCCAAACTCAGCATATAAACACACTACCTTGCCCCTGTGATGGGACATGACTCCCAGGGATAAGCCTCCTGGGAACCAAGGGATTATTGCCAAGCACCAACTAGCAATGCATTTGGAAAAAGACCTTGACCAAAAGGGGGAAATATTAAATACAAATGAGTTTTCATGGCTAAGAGATTTCAAAGTGAGTCAGGAGGTCATTCCAGAGGTTATGCTTATGCATGTCTCAGCAGGAGCATATTGACTGCCACAGTAAACATTGTCTCAAACAGCAGGGCTCCTGAGGGCTCTAGAGACATCCAGACACTATAAGCAGGACAGACAAGCTTAGGAATTTGGCACCCTGTCAGTAGGCCTTACTCTGGAATTTATGGTCCACAGTGTAACAGACTTAGACTCATTTACAGTTTCCTTACACATGGCTCTTCTGCCCCTTTTATTTGAACCTATAATTAGCACTATACTTGTTAAATACATATCCCAGAGGCTTAAATCTTTGGTCTGTTCATGTGCCAGTTGAGTCCTGAATCTCAGCACAGTTGCAACACCTACTCTCCAGTTCATTGGATTCACCCAGTTCAACTAACATGGAGATGGAAATGGACAATGTCCATCCCAAGGAACAGAGAGTGCCTGCAACTGAAAGCAAGATAGTTCTATCTATCTGTCTCATGGGACCTAGGTCCGATCTCAATTAGAAACAGAGTGGGCATCACTACCCCAAATCCTCAAGATTGGGGAATGAACAATGGACTATGTAGCAGTTTGATATTATTCATGAATTCCAAAACTAGGTACTTGATTATGTTTATAAACTGGTCTGTTCCTCTGGGCATTTTAGATTGTATTAACTTCAGAGGTTTCACTTTTACTTGGTTAAATTATGAATTGGGCTTTGATTAGGCCATGTCAGTAGGACACTGAGTCCCTATATAGAAAACTATATGTCAGAGGAGAGAGTTGGCATTTTGATGCTTGACCCATGGGAAGTAAATACACAGGAGAAGAACACAGGAATAGAGATGGCTCCACAGACAAGGCAGAGGCCCTGGGAAGAGAGAGAGAGACTGATAGTCTATAGCTGATCTTGTGGAGAGAACAAAGCAGCTGAGCCCAGAGAGAAATTAGCCCTAGGAGAGAGATGAGACTTATTCCAGCCTACAGCTAAGATTGGAAGAAGCTGGGTCCACAGAGCCTAAAGAGGAAGAGGAAGGCTGAACATTTGCAGATGTCAGCAGCCATCTTGCTCCATCACGTGGCAACAGACTTTGGTGAGGGAAGTAACTTACACTTTATGGCTTCTACTCCAAATAAATACCCTTTATAAAACCCACTAGATTTCTGGTACTTTGCATCAGCACCCCTTTGGCTGACTAATACAGACTAAAATAGACTTGTTATTATTCTCTTATAGCCTTATTGTTATTCTGGCAATGGAAGAACTTTTATCATTGATATAAAGGCAGTGCCCACCGGAGGTTCTGAGAGGAGGGAGAGGGGGGAGAGGGAAAAATAGTTGTAAAATGGGGGCATTTTCAGGACATTGGAATGGTCCTGTATGATACTGCAATGACAGATACAGGCCACTATATATTTTGTCATAACCTACAAAATTGTGTGGGATAGAGTGTAAAGTATAATGAAAACTATAGTCCACTGTAGCAGTTTCATATTGTTTATGAATTCCAAAAATAGATGTTGGGTTATGTTTGTAACTGGTCTGCTCCTCTGGACATATTATATTATATTAGATTCAGAGGTTTCACTTTTACTTGATTAAATAATGATTAAGGCTTTGATTGGGCCATATCAGTAGGACGTTGAGTCCCCACCCCCTTGGTGGGCAGGGACTCACAGAGAAATTGCACAACAGAGAAGGGAGGCTGGAGTTTTGAGCTGGAGCCCCAGAAAGTAAACACACAAGGAAGCAGATATGTTAGACACGGCAGAGGCCCTGGGAAGATATACGAGCTATTCACCTGATTGTCTACAGCTGACCTTGTGGAGAGAAGAGAGCAGTGAGGCTGGAGAGGAATGAGCCCCGGGAGAGAGATGAGACTTATCCCAGCCTACAGCTGATATTGGAAGAAGCTCAGACCATGGAGCCAAGAGAGGAAGAGGGAGTCTGAACCCTTGCAGACATCGGCAGCCATCTTGCTCCAACATGTGGCAACAGACTTTGGTGAGGGAAGTAACTTAGATTTTATGGCCTGGTAAATGTAAGCTTCTACCCCTTTATAAAAGCCAACAGGTTTCTGGTATTTTGCATCAGCACCCCTTTGGCTGACTAATACATCAACGGTTAGTAGCAATGCTTCAATATGTGTTCATCAATTTTAGCAAATGTACCACACTAATTGTTGAAGGTTGTTGTTGCTACAGGAAAGTGTGGGAGGGAAAGGAAATGGGGCATATGGGAATTCCCTATATTTTTAATGTAACATTTATGTAATCTGAAGCTTCTTTAAAAATAAAAACTCCCAACAAAGAAAATCTCAGGACCAGATGGTTTCACAGATGAAATCTACCAATCATTCCAAGAATAATTAACACCAATTCTACCCAAACTCTTCCAAATATTGAAGAGAAGGGGACACTTCCTCATTCATTCTATTAGGCCACTATCACTATCATACCAAAGCCATATACAGATACCACAAGATGGTGATGACCACTCTGTTTCTAATTGAGAGGGGGCTTACATCCCGTGGGGCAGATGGATAGAATTGTCTTCCTTATGGTTGTAGACAATCTCTGTTTTTTTTGGGGGGGTCAGGAGATGAGCCTTGTCCATCATTATCCTTTTATTAGTTGTCCTGGGCAAGTCCACTGAACTGGAGAGTAAGTGTTGCAACTCTGCTGAGATTCAGGGCTCAACCGACATATGAACAGACTGAAGATTTAAGTTTCTGGGACACATATTTAATGAGTATAGTGTTAATTACAGGTTCAAATAAAAGGGGCAGAAGAGTCATGTGTAGGGAAATTATAAAGGAGCCTAACTCTGACGCACTGGGGAGCACATTCCAAGGCAAGGCCCACCGACAGGGCGCTGAACTCCTGGGGTTGCCTGCCCTGCCTACACACCAACTGTAACAAATGAACCACACTAATGGAAGATGTTGTTAATGGGGAAAAGTATGGGAAGGGTAGGGAGTGGGGTATATGGGAATCCCCCTATATTTTTGATGTGTCATGTATGTAATCCAAAGTGTCTTTGAAAATACAATTTTTTAAAAAGATGGCACAAGAAAAGAAAATGACAGACCAATATCTCTTATGAATATAGATGCAAAAATCCTCAGCAAAGTACTAGCAAATGGAAAGCACCAGCACATTAAAAGAATGATTCAACATGCTCAAGTGGTATCTATCCCAGGTACACAAGGGTAGTTCAACATCAATAAATCAATTAATGTAATACATCACATTAACAGAACCAAGGGGGGAAAACAATGACGTAGAAAAGACGTGTGATAAAATCCAGCACTATTTCTCGATTTTAAAAAAACCTAGAAAGCTAAAAATAGAAGGAAACGTCTTCAAGATGATAAAGGGTATATATGAAAAACACTGCGCTGATATGATACTCGATGAAGGGCTGAAAGCTTTCCTTTAAAGATCTGGAACAAGACAAGATTGCTCACTGTCACACTGTTATTCACCATTGTACTAGAAGTTCATCCAGAGCAACTAGGGAAAAAAAGAAATTAAAGGCATTCAAAATGGAAAAGAAGAAGTAAAGTTTCACTATTTTCAGACAATATAACCTTATATATAAAAGGCCCATCTATATCTATATCTACCTATATCTATCTATCTATGTATATATAAAACAAAGCTACTAGAGCTAATAAGCAAATTTCAGCAAAGTGCAGGGCTACAATATCAACACCCCAAAATCAGTAGTGTTTCTATACCGTCTGAGGAGGAAATTAAGAAAAAAATTCCATTTACAACTGCAAATAAAAGAATCAAATATATAGGAATAAATTTACCTAAGAATGTATCAGACATATATGCAGAAAACTACAAAGCATTGTTAAAAGAAATCAAAGAAAACCTAAATAAATGGAAGGACATTCCATACTCATCTATTGGAAGACTAAATATCAATTTCAATTCTAGCTAATCCACATATATGTCAATTCTACCCAAAACGTTTTAAGATTCAATGCAATCCAAATCAAAATTCAAACAACCTAGTAGCCATGCTTCAATATTTGTTCAATTGTAAAAACAAGTACCACACTAATGTAAGGTATTATTAATAGGGGAAAATGTGGGAGGGTCGAGGATAGGGTATATGGGAATCCTCTATACTTTTGATGTAACTTTTATGTAATTTGAAACTTACCTAAAATAAAGTTTATTATATGAAAAAAAAATTCCAAAAAACTTTTTAGCAGAAATGGAAAAGCCAATAATCAAATTTATTTGGAAGGGTGAAGGGCCCAAATAGTCCAACCCATCTTAGAAGACAAGACCGAAGTTGAAGGACTCAGTTTCCTGATTTTAAAACATATTAGAAAGCTAAAGTGCTCAAAACAGCATGGTAAGTGTTTTTTCCAAATCAAAAGGGGGAAGCATTAAATACAAAAGAGTTTTTACAGCTAAGAGATTTCAATGTGAGTCAGGAGGTCATTCCAGAGTACGCTTATGCACGTCTCAGGCAGATCTCACAAACTGCCACAGTAAACAAAGCCTCATGCAGGGGTGATCCTGAGGGCTCTAGGATGTCTGGACACCACAGGCAAGGCACAGAACCCCAGGAAATCAACACCCCATCGGTGGGCCTTACCTTGGAATATATGATAATCTCTTTCCCCAATAAAACAGAGACTCATTTATAATTTCCCTACTCATGATTCTTCTACCCCTTTTATTTGAAACTATAATTAGCACTATACCATTAAATATATGTCCCAAAGACTTAAATCTTCTGGCTGTTCATATGCTGGTTGAGCCCTGAATCTCAGCAGAGTAGAAGTCAACACCTACTCTCCAGTTCATTGGACTCAACCAGGACAACTAACAAAATGATGATGATGGACAAAATCTATCCCAGAAAACAGAGTATCTACAATGGCAAGCAAAGCAGTTTCTTCCACATGCCTCGTAAGATCTAAGCCCCCTCCCAATCTGAAGCAGAGCTGGCAAACCTCATCCCCAAATCCTCCAGACTGAGGAATGAACACACAAGGGGGAACACAACCACGGACCAAAGTAGACTTATTATTATTGTCGTAACGCAAGAACATTGTATGAAGACAGTGGTTACCAGACGTTCTGTGGGGAGGGGGAGGAAAAATGGGAGGAACAAAGGGAATTTTTAGGACATTGGAATTGTTCTGCATGGTATTGCAGTGGCGGATTCAGGCCATTATACATTTTGTCAAAGCCCCTACAACTGTAGAGCACAAAGCATAAACCATAGTGTAAACTACAGATCTTGGCTAGTAGCAATGCTTCAATTGGCTCATCATTTGTAACAATTGTACCACACTAATATAAGATGATATTCATAGGGGGAAATGTGGAAAGGGGAGGGGTGGGTTATATGGGAATCCCCTATATATTTTCTGAGGTACTGGGGGCCGGAGATTGAACCTGGACCTCATATATGGGAAGCCAGCACTCAACCACTGAGCCACATTGGCTTTCCTAAGTTGTTTTTTTTTTTTCATTTGTCTTGCTTATTGTTTGTTCTTTTGTTTTTTACAGGAGGGACCAGGAACCTGACCTGGGACCTCCCATGTGGGAGGTGGGCACTCAGCTGTTTGAGCCACATCCGCTCCCTCCCCTATACTTTTGATGTATCTTTTTTGTAATCTAAAATGTCTCTAAAAATAAAGTTTATTACATAAGAAATAAACAGCATGATTGTGGTACAAAGCCAGATATATAGACCAACAAAATCAAATTGAGAGTTCACAAATAGACTGTCACATCTATGGCCATGTAGCAGTTTGATATTATTTATGAATTCTAAAAAAGATATTTGATTATATTTGTAAACTGGTCTGTTCCTCTGGGCGTGATACCCTTTGACTGCATTAGATTCAGCTGAGACGTCTTTGTTCAAATTATGTTAAGATTAGGGGTTTTGATTCAACCATGTCATTAGAGTGCGACTCACTGTTGAGTGCCTACCCCTTTGGTGAGCTGATAAACAGACTCACACACAGAAGGAGACACACAGGAGAAGAACAAAGAGGAATAGAGACAGCTCCACAGACACAGCAGAGGCCCCGGGAAGAGAGATGAGCCTGATAGTCTACAGTCGCAGCTGAGCCCGAAGAGAAACAAGCCCCGTGAAGAGAGATGAGCCTTATGCCAGCCTACAGCTGAGATCAGAAGAAGCTGGGACCACAGAGCCTGAAGAGGAAGGAGGAAGGCTGAACCCTCACAGAGAGTAGCAGCCATCTTGCTCCAACATGTGACAACAGCTTTGGTGAGGGAAGAAACTTACTCTTTATGGCCTTGTGCCTGTAAGCTTCTACCCCAAATAAATACCCTTTATAAGAGCCAACAGATTTCTGGTACCTTGCATCAGCACCCCTTTGGATGACTAATACAGGCCAATTGATTTTTGACAAGACTGCCAAGTCCACTCAGTTGAGAAAGAATAGTCTCTTCAACAAATGGTGCTGGGAGAACCGAATATCCATAAGCGAAAGAATGAAGGGGGACCCCTATCTCACCCACATACAAAAATTAACTCAAAATGGATCAAAGACCTAAACGTAAGAACCAGGACTATAAAGCTCCTAGAAGAGAATGCAGGGAAGCCTGTTCTGGACCTTGTGTTGTGCAATGATTTCTTAGACCTTAAACCAGTAGCACAAGAGCAACAACAAAAATAGACACATGGGAACTCATCAAAATTTTAAAAAGTTGTGCATCAAAGGATTTCATCAAGAAAGTAAAATGATAACCTTTAGAATAGGAGAAAATATTTGGACATCTTATCTGATAAGGGTTTAATTTCCAAAATATATGAAAATCCTACAACTCAACAACAAAAAGGCAAATAACCCAATTAAAAAATGACCAAAAGACTTAAATAGATATTTCTCCAAAGAAGAGATACAAATTACTAAAAAGCACATTAAAAAAGGTGCCCAATAGCATCAGCAAATCAAAACTACAATGAGATTCCATTTCATACCCACTAGAATGGTTACTATTTAAAAAACAGAAAATTACAAGTGTTGGAGAGGATGTGGGGAAACAGGAATACTCATTCACTGTTAGTGGAAATGTAAAATGGTACAGTCCCATGGAAAACAGTTTGTTTCCTCAGAAAGTTAAGTATGGAATTACCATAATGACTCAGCAATCCCACTTCTAAGCACATACTCAAAAGAATTGAAAACAGGCACTCAGAAAGAGTGCACACCAATGTTCACAGCAGCATTATTCACTATTGCCAAAAATGGAAGCAACCCAAATGCCCATTCAACAGATGTATGGATAAGCAAAATGTGGTATATTCATACAATGGAATATTATGCAGCCATGAAAAGGAAAGAGGTTCTGACACAGGGAACAACATGGATGAACCTTGAGGATATGCTGAGTGAAGTAAGCCAGACGCAAAAGGACAAATATTGTATGACTTCCCTGGTTTGAAATAATTAGAATAAGCATAACCATAGAGTCAGAATCTATAATACAGGTTACCAGGGGATGGGGTGGGGAAAGGGAATGGGAAGTTAAGGCTTAAAATGTAAAGTGTTCCTATTCAGAATGATGGAAATGTTTTGGTAATGGATGGTGGTGATGGTATGACATGAAACAATTAGAATAAGCAAATTCATATATTCAGAAATTTGAATACTTAGCAGGGGCTGGGGAGGGCTGGGGATGGGGTGTGAAATCTTAACTGGCGCAGAATTTCTGTGATTTCTGTTGGGGTTGATGGAAAAGGCGAGATAATGGATGATGGTGACGGTTGCAGAACACTGTGAATGTAATTAGCACCATTGAAATCTACACCTGAATGTGGCTAAAGGGGGAAATTCATGCTGAACATACATTACTAAAATAAAACAATAAATTAAAAAGGTGGAATATAATGGCTTGAAGTACTCTAGAGGAGTTTGCTGGGGCACAGGAATCAGGTCTGCCACAAGTCTTGATCACGTTCTAACCCCTGGTCTGCGGAATCCTTGAAGATCCCATTAATAACACACGAATCCATATGGAGCCAGGGTGGCTTTAATTCATATGACTGGAGAATAAGCAAAGGAAGCTAGAGCAGGAGACAGAAGGATGCAGATGGCCATGGGATGAAGTAGAGATTAATGGCCACAGACTCAGAGAAAGCATGTCCTGCCTATACCTTGATTGTGGACTGATTGCCTCCAAAATACAGACACAATAACTTCCCACTGTTTAAGCCCGCCTGAGTATGGCATTTGTTAAAGCCATCCTGGGAAACTAATACAGAGCTGTTTTCTGACGGGGAGAAAGGACCGGTGTGATGAGCAGGGGGTGTCAAAGCGATAAACAGCGAGGACAACGCCAATTATCCTGAAAATTTATTACTGGCCCTTACTTTTTCCAAAGATCTAAAACATGGCTTTTAAAATATATTTTTGGGGAAGTTAATGGTTAAAGTGTTCAGAGTTTCTTTTTGAGGTGATGGAAAAGTTTTGGTAATGGATGGTGGTGACAGTAGCACAACACTGTGAAAGCAGTTAACAGGACTGAATTGTAGACCTTAAAGAGGTTAAAATAGGAAATGTTATGTTGTATATATGTCACCACAATAAAACTTAAAATACACATATCCTACCATTTCATTTAGGCCTAATCAGATACAAGAACTACACATACCAGCTTGCAATTCAATGTATTTTGACATCCGAGCAAACCCGTGAGCATCATGACAATCAAGACAACAAGTCCCATTCTCTGCAGAAGTTTCTGTGTGAGCCACTGTAATTTACCCCTCCCTCATGCCCAGGAGACCATAATCTGCTTTCTGCCATTATAGATTAGGTTGCCTTTTAAGTTTTTAAATAAATTTTAAACATATGATTTAAAAAAAGTAAGGCTGGTTTTCGGCTGTAACTCTCCTTTGGGAAGAGGCAAAAGGCCAAAGTAGCACAAACAAAAAGACTAAGGCTCATGGCACACAAAGAAAGAGAAGTGTATCCCAATTTCACAACTTCAATATTAAAAGTAGCTTCAAAGGGGTGAAAGGAAAACATATCAGTCAGTTGGTATGTTTTAATTACTTGTATCAATATAAAATGTAAGGAAGGCAATTTTTGAGTTATACTAAATATTAGAAACAGGATCTGGTAGTACATTGACATATAATTCATCGTAATCAAGTAAGGCTTATTTCAGAAAAACAAAATTGATTTAACATGGAGACAAAGGATTAGGGAAGGCGTGTCCTCTAGATACGTTATGTCAACTTTAGTGTCTCTTCAGGTGGGCGCGGCTCTGTCCCATTCCCTTATTCTTCTCTTATGCACTCTTCATGATAGTTTTTAGGGAAGGATGATGGATTTGCTTGCTGTATTCAGAGCAAATGGACCAGTTGGTTCCTTGCCCTTCCTGACTTGAGCTGAGCAATGGGTAGTGGCAATGCTGGGTCACACGCTACCCCTCGGGACAGGTACTGGAGTAGGAAGGCTGTAGATGGCATCTGTCTCCCAGAGAGGTAGAGACCACACTCCCCTGGAAGTCAAGGTGATGGGAAACCACATATGGTGGCTCATCCCGCACTTCACCATGATCACATAGCCAGCATCTACTAAAGGGAATTCTTCAATTCAGAGATGAACTCACAATCAAAATCAGCAACCATTTCAATGACACATGCAAGGAAACGTAATAAGAACTGTTTGACAAGAGCATAGAAGTCAAAAGGATAACTTGACATGAGATGACACTGGAGCTTTGGGGAACCAGATCATGCAGGGTTTTGTAAGCCAAGATGACCTTTTTACTTTATCCTAGGGGAAACAGAAATCCATTAAAGCATTGCAGCTTTGCTGAAACATGACAAGATTAAAAAAAAAAAAAAAGATCATATGGCTTCTAGGATAAAATAGTTTGAAGGGACTTTCCATTTCCAGTTATGACAGATTTAGCAACTGAACCAAACTTCCCACTGAAAACAATCAGAAATGCTCAATAAAATATAAAAGCCATCAGAGAACTGGAAAGAATGCATAGAACACTGAGATAAAAAAATCCTTATGAAGGCAGGAACCCAGATAGATAAAATGGGCACAGAAACCAGCTTTTGGCCCAAGTTCAGCCAAACCTGCTGAACTTGAGGTTTGTACTTCATGCTTTTGGGGTACAGGCAGAAGAAGACATAGTGCAAGGAAAGGCAGGTAACAAGAGACCCTCTGTCATAAATCTGGTACCCCAGAAGGTACACCCTCAGTATTAGGGTGAATGAGAAATAAATTCATCATATTCTAATCCCTCTTTTTGCAAGGGAAACTTCCCATTTCAACCATGGCAATAAGCAAAGGGGGAAAACACTCTTGTGAGGTGTGACATCATCTGGTCAGCTCTGTCACGGATTTGCAGCTCAGGTTCAAACTGCCTGTGTAAAGCAGAATGCCTTAAGTAGTGATTTTAGCTTGAAGTGGTACCACACTGGCTGTGCCTCTCACTGCCTGAGATGGAAAGCAAATCTGCAGTGAAGGAAATCACCTGTATCCTAAGCTTCAAAGAATCCCCACAAACAAGGCTACAGGGAAAATGAGTAACAGAATAGAATAGAATAGAATAGAATAGAATAGAATAGAATAGAATAGAATAGAATAGAATATTACTAAACGCCAAATAAGATAAGGCTTCATCAGCAGAAACAACAAACAGCTGAAACAGACTTGCAGAGACTATAAAATAGTTATGCTTACTATGCAAGGTAATAAAAAACAAGCTTAAGTATAAATGCAGTGGAAAGGAAACTAAAATGACTTAGGAAAAATTTAAGTAGCAAATATAAATTCAAGAAACACTTTCCCAACAATAAAATTTAAAATAATCAGTGGATGGATTTAACCACAACTTT
>JAQZBX010024569.1:0-30074 GCA_029593785.1 Cabassous unicinctus
TGCGTGTCTTCTCTGTGTCTGCTTATCTTCCCCTTGCTGTGAGGTCTTGCCGCATCAGCCCACAGCGCCGCTCGAGCGAGCAGGTCTGCCCTCACAAGGAGGTGCCGGGAAGCGAACCCGGGGCCTCTCATATGGTAAACGGGTGCGCTATCCATTGCGCCACACCCGCTTTCTGCCGTGAGGTTGCTGCATAAGCCCACCGCACCGCTCAGGTGCCCTCACAAGGAGGCCTACGGGACGCGAACCCGGGCCTCCCATATGGTAAGCGGGGGCTCTACCCACTGAGCCACACCCGCTTCCCTGGCTCTACCCTTTCTGTACATAATTTTGCTCATCTTTAAAGTGGGTCTTACTGAGATAATAAACAAGCTAATACAAATAAAAAGCTTATAGCATTCCCCATGTTTATGGCGAGTAAGAATGTGGTCATTGACCCCCAAAAGGACTTAAACCTAACTTAGGCGGCATCAGCATCATATGCTGATCAGTGAACCAATCTGAAGTTATTGAAAAAGATATATTTAAGAAAGAAACAAACAATAAAAACACTTTCAAAAATATTTTGGAGTTGTTTATAAATACTAAAAATTAAAGGCATATGAGTAATAGGAGTTGGCAAAAAAAGTTTACATTTTTAAAACTAAACTTTATGCGCACATGTATACATATTACATTCATTTTATATTTAATATGCTTCTCCCAAATGGAAATACTCATCTTCATTGTGGCTCAAAGATAGCATTAAGCCTTTAAAATCTTGAATTTACATAAATATAATACCTACAAGTACTATTACTAGATGTTCCAATAATGCTAAGTATTTTTTACGGCATCTTTGAAGACATGGGTAAATTTTGTTCTCAATGTCGAGCCTTCAGAGTGTAGTTTATTCCTGATATCACTACAACCACCTATCAAACCTAGCAGAAGGATGTTAGGCCAGGAGGGGCCAGGAAGACATCTAGCACACTAAAAGACTTATAATAACTGATCATTCAGAGTGCCATGAGAATGCTCCAAAATACCCTTTCACAGAACACCCAGAGGAAATTAACTGCTCATCTTGCTTTGTAGGTAGAAATGGGAGATTCAATGTTTTAGAACTGAATGTACTAGTAGAAAATGACTGCTTAGCTTTGCAACAATTATTATGAGATAAGTACATGGAACCATTGGTAAAAAAGATACAGTATATACTGTGAGGAAAAGTAAGAGGTATCATGGTGGCCTTAATGTGTATATCTTGGAAAAGTTTATAATTTGAAGTTGGGACATAATAACTTCTCATATAAGTATAATCTTTTTGCAGACTACAAATAAAGTCTATTCTTTCAGAAAAGTGTAAATTCTTCCCAAGATACAACCAAATATATTCCAATTATATGTCCTAATATGTATTCAGCACTTTAGGATGATTTTTTTAAAGCAGTACAGGTGATTCCCAACATGATTTATATATTTATATATTCATCTATTTATTAATTTACTTATTCAAATAATATTTAAGTAACCAGTAAGTAGTAAGGAAAATGACCATTTGTAAACTTGCTATTTAGAACAAAGGAATCTTTTTCTATAGAAACAGTGCTGTGTGAGATTTCATGCCTAAAACAATCCACAAAATGATGCCTATGATAGTTCATTGCAATGTAAGACACGTTCATCTATATCTAAATGCCATGTGTTTCCACAAGAAAGCATAATCAGAATTTCCAGCTATGATTCTAGAAAATAAATATTCTTCTATCAGAAGTAATTCCACAGTATATAAGATCTTCATTTCTATGTAACTCTAGACACCTATTTCGTCATATGATCTGAAGTTAGGACCTAGAATTTTCAAATTACATTCAAACTATATACTTTTAAAGTATAAAGATGGGAAGGTGAAGATATGGTTTCCAATATCATATTAGTCTCCTTTCTTTATAAATAAATTTTATTCCAGGGAAGGGAAGAGAACTGGAGTTATACTAAACACACCACAAGGAGATTGACAGTAGTCAAGCACTTTTAACTAATAAAATATATGTTAGTTTAAAATTGCTGTTTAAACAGTTTATGGAAATACTTTTTAAAAAATCTTCTCTAAAAGAAAACCCCATATTATTCTGCAGATTGGTATAGCATAGTGGTTATTATCATAGGCCCTGGCATCATAGAGGACCTAAAGCAGAATTCTATCTCTGACATTTCAGCTAAGTTAAACAATGTCTCTCAATTTCAGTTTCCTCATTTGTAAAATAGATATGAAAATTTTACTTACCACTTTGGGCTTTTGTCAGTATTAAAATAATTCAATATACATAAAATGTACAGTATATTGGCTAATCCCGTGTAATATACTCAGTAAAAGTTAGCTATGAATAGTTACAGGGTTTATTTTTGGGGTGATGGAAATGTTCTGGAATTGGATAGTGGTAATGGCTGTACAATCTTGTGAATATACTAAGAAACACCAGATCAAAGACATTAAAATAGTAAATTTTATTTTATGTTAAATCTTGTTGAGAATTATATCTCAATAAAAACAAAGTAAATTAAAACATTAGCTATTTTTTATTTACTCTAATAGACATTAATATATAAAAAATAATTTGTATATACAATAGAGATATTTTGCTTTTTTTTCTTCTTCAAATTGGATGGAACAAAGTCTATTAAAATTTTTTTTTCACAGAAAATATTGCAGTTTTTCAGTTACACCAGTAATAATGGAGGGTGGAGTAAGCAACAGGAAGAGTTAGAAAAATGAAGTGATAAAAGATGATCAACTGGGTTACAAACATGCTGCCATTTCATGGTTTAGGTGCATAGTTATACACAATTATGGCTAAAAAGTAACAATCTTTGAAGAGTAACAAAATAGAATAAGGCCTAACATCCAATCCCACTGAGCTACTACGATAGGAATAGGCACTGGAAAGTTAGTCATTGAATCCACCCAATTATTTGGAATTCAAATTTTACCTGGGCCAGATTCTGACTTCATTACATATATTAGATGAATGACTGGATAAGATAGGTTTAGTATACCTCATTTTTCCGATTGGTCAAATGGAAATAAGTTACAGGCTTCCTAGGATGTGTTCAGTAAACTCATTGTCTTCTCTTCTGCCTTCTGCATTATCTTCAGCAGTGATCTCATTCATACTTCCAATTCAAGCCCAAACACTTAAGTAGTTCTGGTCTATTTCCTCAGTCACTCTGAGTGACATAAGAACAGAGCTTGGTACAATTTTATATATTACTATTATATATTACTAATTAGTAATTAGTCCAATCACTATACAAATAAACTTGCTAAATGCCTTGGCACTTACTTACATAGTAAGTATATAGTGACTAGTTACTCTTTGACAGAGACCAATAATAAGTAGAATATCCAAGACCAAATTTTCTGATTTCTTGCCAGGGTTCTTTCTGTCTCCTCAGAGAGTCTCTTGAGAAATACAATGGTTATACTTGACTAAAAGAACTTGAATTGGGGCCAAAACATTACAAGAAAGGAAAACTAATGGAAATATTTTAATTTGTATCTTCCAGACATATTATTGTACCTGAACATTAGATAAAAGACGTTGAGTGCCTTTAATAACTTTAATACATTGAAAGAAATTAAAAGGACTTATTTTTCAATCTAGCACATAAAATGTGAACTATGTGGGGGAAAATAAAACATTCTCAGTAAAGTCCATTACTTTACTTCAAGGGCAGAACTGTCATGCTTTTGACTGTGTGAGCTACTGAACAAAAATAAAGTGCAATATAAAAGAAGTTAGAAAAATATTTCAAATTAAAGGTATTTGATGAAATAATCCATTATTTAGAAGCCTTTTCTTTTTTCAGATGACAGGGTATGCCCACACATATAGAGAGTGAAGAATAATAGCTACAAGATAGCAAAAGAAATTGCTCAGTTGTTTCATGTGGGGAAAAAACACACTTCAGACTGAAGCTAAGAATATCCTCCACATATACTGCAGATTCTAGGCTCAGTATCTATTTCATTCTTTAAAATCTGCTTTTCATGTTTCAAATTAGGAAAATTTTAGGATTGTTCAACATAACTGTCTCAACATCTAAACTCAGCTTATATATAGTCTTTTATTCATTCCACTACCAAGAACTTGAGATTTGGTATTAACCAGTATAGCACTTTACCAAGTACCCAAGTCATTCAGTAAATCATCAAAATATAGAATTATATTGAGATAGGTCCTAGTTCTTCAGTGGAGAATGAATATTGGTCCAAAGTAATTACCTAAAGGGCAAAATTTGCTATTGTAATTCTTGAAACTCTTTAGGGAAATTAAGCCATGCACCAAGTGTTTTTAAATGTTTATTTTGATAGGTTTTCCTCAACTATTTTTGCATTTGGTAGCCTAAATAAATAAACAAAGTTTCATTGTTATAGGAAGTGCCAAAATATTCAGCAGCATTTCAAAGATTGAAGTTTACATTTGAATCAAAACTCATTACTCAAAAACTAGAATAGATCAAAGACATGACAAAAATTGTAGAAAGCAGGCTTTATAATGCTACATTTAATTGATTTTATGATGAAACCTTTTCTCATATGTTAAAAACTGTGGAATAGGGTTGTATTCTACAATGAATGGCATCATGTAATTGGCAGTATTTTTCTTTCTTAGCGGAACATAAAATATTGGTGTATGTTATAATCGCCATATTCTATCTAAACAATTATTTATTTTTTAAACCAATCCACATAAGAATCCTCAACAAAATTAAAATGGAAACAAATACATGAATCTTTTCATGTTATTGTTATGAAATGAGGCAGTGTAACTAACTGTCCAGAGGAATGTGTTATTTCGTTTTCTATTTCTGATATTAGGTCACTGCTGTCATATAGATACACACTATTTCTATAGGTATGTCTGGTTTGTGTAAAACAAGAGACTGCAGAGTTTGACTTCTCAACAGGAAAAAAAAAAAAAACTCCAATGAAATATGGGCAAAAATCAATGAATTATAGCCCATAGGTATGATGTAAGAACAGATGTGGAATTTAGGATTTATGGGAAATATTTAGGTGTTATTACTAATTAACTGCATGGTTTGAGAGAATCTTTTAACTTCTCTCTTTTGTAAAATGTAAGAAAGTATTTCTGTCTCTCTGGCAAAGTTTGGGATATCCCAATAGTAAAAGGAAAATTCTGTGAAAGTGTTTCATTGAGAAGAGTTAATTATTTAAGCTACTATATTTAAAATGTATCTCTCTACTGACCAATTCAATACTGAGTCTTTCAGTACTGGAACTTGATTTTGAAATTACTCTGAAGATACTGCAATAGAGTTTTAATTAGGAAATGGAAAACAGAACTTACAAATTAAACTGTGAACCTTTCTTCCTAAAAGAAACTTAAAATATTTGTTCCTTTTGATTGGTACTATAAAGTCTTAAAGCCCAAACATCTTCAAGTTCATTCAAAATGAATAGCCATATGGCAATTAGTAGATTGAAAATACTTACCCAAAAATACTTTATTTTTCAGAATAATTTATTTGGAGACTTTTTAGGAATGATGAGAAATCAGAGCCATTTGTTGCTAAGACTGCCACAGATCATGATTATAAATCCATATTTTCATAAAATAGAGTGGTTATTTCTCACTTTCCTAGATGAGCAGGGCAGGAATCCAGCTTATTCAAAAGTAGCATCATCATTAAGGAACAAGTACAAAATAATTCGGTTTGCAGAGCCTCTCCTCTTTATTCCCAATTGAAATTATTAACTGATCTTTTAAAAGACCTCTCTTAATGACCCTGGATTCAGAATTATATTATAGTACAAGGTTTGCATGAACATCAATAACCTAAAGTCTATTGATCTACACTTGATTTTTGTACACAAAGGCCAAGAAAATGCTGATTAAAGGAACAAACTAATGCATTTTCTGCCAGATTCCTTTACAAAATGTTAAAGAAGGTCACTGTAGAGCATAAGTGAATGTCCATGGCTCACATACACCTATGTCTCATGTAAAACATTGACCTAAGAAATATTGGCTTACTGTTTCTTAAGCAATAAACTGGCACTTATTTCTGAATAAAATGCCCATCTGTTTTCATTAGTGTTTGTTTGATTTTAGGAATTATACAGTATGGCTAGAAAAGGTAAGTAAAAATCCCTACTTGATAGGGAATTGTAGACCAATCAATTAATTATAGAGCCACACCCTCCAAAATTTCTCTCAAAGTATCATTGAATTGATTTTCTACTAAGGCAATATTGAAACTAGCTTAAGTCATACAATATTATTGTAAAAAATACCTGTAATCAGTTAGAAAGCATTGTTACTTGTCAAATGACATACTATTTAAAAAAAAAAGAAAATAAAATTTCAAGTTTATATAAAAATGTATTTCTAAAGCTTCCAGTATTGTAGGATTGGCTTTTTTGGTTCAAGTATTTGACTCTTTCCATCTTCCTTTTTATTCTATTTATTTTTAAAATGTTTCCTTCTTTCCTTAGGTATCAATATTCTTATTAAATTCCAACCCGTAAGAGACCAAATTCTCTATCAGTCAGCCAAAAGGGGTGCTGATACAAAGTATCAGAAATCTGTTAGCCTTTATAAAGGGTATTTATTTGGGGCAAAAGCTTATAGTTACCAGACCCTAAAGAGTTCAACTCAAGGTTAGTTCCTTGCCAAAGTCTGTCACCATGTGTTGAAGCAAGATGGTGGGCAATATCTGCGAGGGTTCAGCCTTCCCCTTTCCCCTTAAGGCTTCATGGGCCCAGCTTCTTCAGATCTCAGCTGTAGGGTGGAATAGGGCTCCTCTGTCTTCCTCTGGGGCTTCTTTCCAAGGTCAGCTGTAAACTATCAGGCAAATGGCTCATCTCTCTTCCCAGGGACACTGCCATGTCTATGGAGCTGTCTCTCTTTCTCTGTATATCCTCTCTGTGTATCTACTTCTGTGTGAGTATCATTTATATAACCCACCAAGGGGGCACGGACTCAAATTGAGTTGCCCTAATGACATGGTGGAATCAAAGCCTTAATCTTGACATAATTTAAGCAAAGGCTTCTCAGCTGAATCTAATACAATCAAAGGGTATCACGCCCAGAGGAACAGACCTGTTTATAAACATAATCTATCCTTTTTGGAATTCATAAATAATCTCAAACTGCCACAGTGACTTTAATGTGAGATTACTCACAAGGCACAGAATCACTGAATTTGAATAAGAGCAGAAGAAAGCCTTTAACATAAATTTGACATGATTTTCCCATAGAGCCACTTCAAGCTGAGGTATTGAAAATCAATTTCATGTCATGTTCTATCTTAAACCATCACTTATGCCTTAGACTAATCCATCTAAGAGGCCAGAGCAAAAGTAAAATCATTAGAAACAAACACATGATTTTCTTTTCTTTCTGAAATTGGAGAGGATAACTGTCCAGAAAAACATATTATCTCATTCCCTGTTCCTGACATTAGTCACTGCTGTCACATTGGAGACATACCATATCTATAATCATGTTTGGTTTATGTAAAACAAGAGAATGTAGAGCTTGACTTCTCAAAAGGAATTGTAGTAAGAAATTAAAATAATGGTTCTCATGGCAAAAGACTGCTGTGATGACAGTAAGCTAATTTTCAAGGCCTGAGAATTTAAAAAATGTTTTGACAACCAACAGTGAGAAGCTTTCATCCTCATTTCACTCTTACACTAAGTGTGAGGTTTTTATGCATTTGTAATCATAGCCTCTTCAAATGCAAGAATATTAGCATTACTTATTTGTCTTCCATTATCACATAAAGGTTTCTCACACTTTAGAAGGTCCTATATACTGGTTTAAATTCATTTCAATAATAATAAACTTCTAAGCAGAATCTTGCAAGCCTTAAGGTGTCAGTGTAGAAATTTGAAGAAAATAGAACTCTAGGCACAATCTTAAAAAAGGAAACAGGCATAGATGAGATATTCTGTCACTTTGCTGGTTCTAAACAAAATCATGTATGAAGTCTTCCAATGACACTTCAAATAGTGGAGGAATGCTTTCACTTTAATGGATTTAACTCAATATATTCTCTTCCCTTTTCAATGCTAAATCTGCAAAGCACATTGAAATAAAAATTATGTGTCCAATATTCCATATATGGAGGATTATAAATTATTTCAGTACATTTTATTATAGTCTGGAGACATCTGTCAGGACTCATAATCGTCCAGTATTTTTCTTCAGGACCTATGAATGCATTATCAATATCATTCCCAGATATCACCTCTGATATTGGCTATGCATTAGGAAAAAGTAGATCAGCCCTAATGACATGAATACCAACTTAGCCCTTCTCATTACTCTGTCACCCACTGGATTTCAATACAGAAAACTAGGAAGTGATGCCTTCTCTACATATCAGACTGCATGGACAACAAACAAGATTTAGGAGCAAAAATGAAGACTGAACTAACATACATAGACTTTATTATTCAAATGCATAAAACATATCAATGTTAATCTGAGGAATTAAAACAAATTTTATACTTAAAATTTATAGTTATGTGTTGCATGGTAATTAGCCATAATTAGTCAGCAGTTCACATGCATTACTGTAAATGGCATTATTTTTATATAACCAAAATGTATTCTACTGAACTAATCAATATATGTACATATAAAAGCAGGTACAGTTTTTAAATTGTCATTACCCTAGCCACACATAACTCTAAGATTTGAATATATTAAAGCATAGAGGGCACGCATGCTTCTTCCTACTACTACTTACTGCCAGTGGTTCTCTTGCCAATGCACCCAGTCTCTCTGGCTAAGTATTGACACACCAGGGATCATCTCATCTATTCCCATCTTGTATGTCTTCTGTCCATCCTTCTCCTTTACACAAAAACACCTGAGGAAACCTTTTACTGAAATGGACGCTCAAGGGACTTACAGCAGTAGAGTTGTGCATTGACCATTCTGATCAAACAACAACATTAACACTAACTAGGCAATGGTGTCATTTCTTCTATGCTACTGGAAATTTATGGGTACTGGTCAAACTTATAGGGTAATAGGACAAGTTACTAATATATAGATTGACATATGGGTTGACAATTCTAATCCATCTCTCCTTTTTACTGAATCTATAAAACAACCAATGTGATGAGAAACATTTCCTATAATCACCCCTTTTTCCTACAGCTGCCAGAAACTTTTCACAAAGAGTACTTCTTGCCCTGCCTGGGCATGAATTCTTACAGCTCAATAGAAACAGGTGAAGTATCTCCCTACGTCAAACCTCCTCAGATTAGCAGAGAGGAAGGGTAGAATGCAGTTTGGTTCTGGAAGCAACTCACGGGTCATTTTAAGAAGCTTTCCTAATTCATCTTGTATATATGTTCTACATTCAAGTCCTTGGAATGAGTTCTTAAAGGCCCAAGAACTACTCTATCACCCCAACTTCAAGGATACAGAAATTGCACATTTAAAATATCTGGATGACTTATGCAAAGACATGTAGTCAGTAAACTGCGATATCGGGATTTGAAATCTGAACTCTGATCATATGGCTAAAGATCAATGACTCTTCCACAGCTCCCACTATATAGATCTTACTCATTTTTACAGGTTAAAAACTCGAGTCAAGAGTCAAATGGAATTCCAGAGGCAGCAAAAGCTACTGAACTAGACTGATGATAATCACATGCCAAAAATGGTACTGGGCCAAAATTAATATTGCATGCTCATAATGCACACTAGCATAATACATGATCTGATAATTCATCCAGTAACTAGATATGTGTGACTTCCCTTAAGCCAGATATTTCCGAGTGTATGTGTATGTGTGCGTATTCAGGGGCTTGTGTGTATAAACTTTAACCAGGGACATTTATTAATTGCTCTTCTGTAAGATTTATTTTGGGAAATCCTTGTCTGCTAGTTCACATTAAGTATTATCCCTTGGTCTAGATTAAATTCTAGCATCAGACAAATAAGTTTTCCTGAAGAATGAGAGAGAAAATAACAACAACAAATTGAGAATTTGCTAGGTGCCTTTTATGTACCACTCCACTTAATATTCATAATAACTCTAACAATAGTAAATACTATTGTTCTCTTCAATCTACAGATAAAGAAACCGAGGCATAGAAAGGTTAAGCATCCTTCCCAATGTCAGGTGGCTAGAATGAATAGAAATTTGAACATAGGCAATCTAACTGCAGAGTGCATGCTGATGAACTCGGAGCGTTATTATTTTCCTAGTTAGGAAAGGCTATTGGCAAGAACCGAAACGCTTTGATGAACTGGACACTCAGGAATACCATTCAAGAAGAGGATGATCTCAGAGCTACTGGGGTTCATATGAAAGAAAGTCAGGAATTACAGGGTATAAGATGAGTAATGAGAATTTCATAGAAATTCTGGACCTTTGAGACTATTTTACTTTGTAATGCTAATATCAGTGAGAGAGAGAAATACAAAATTTAAAAGAACATGTAAGGATTTGGGTGGCAGCAGATAGGGAGAAAAAAAAATCAATGGATATTGAGCATCTCTACATTCTGTGCATCTGCCCCTCTTGGATGTACAGTATCTTACTTTGTCTTCCCAAAGATCCTATGAACTAGGGACTGTCCTTCTTATTTTGTAAAAAAGGAAATTGGGGCTTAAAATAATTTGGCAACTTGTCCATAGGTAAAACAAAAAGAAACAGAGTTGGCTTTTAAATTCAGATGGAACTGACTCAGAAGTTTCCCCTGCAACATAGCCTGAGAAAGTATGGTTGGAGATCATACTTGACTCATGAGCAAGAGGAACCACAAGAAGCAGAGTAAGTATTAGCAGCCTAGAAAGGAAGTAAAAGTAGATTTTATTCTGAATTGGCTGAAAGTAAGAAACAGGGGTATAAAAAAGCTCTTACTCCCCTATTCTCCCTCAAATATTATTTTTCCTTCAGGTCACATAAAAGGCATCCTATATCTGGAGGGAGTAAATCACAATATGATGCACTGTTTGGCAAGTCTAGAAGAGGTGGCATCTCAGTTCCACTTACCCTCTCTGCTACATGCCTTTGTACAGGACACAAACTGAACAACTGTAAAAGTTGTCCTTGGACATGGGGGGCCAATTTAAGATTTGACAGGTGAGTCCAAGGTGGTAGCCATAGGAGTACGAGCTTCCATGATAAACCGTTTTCTTGTCTCTATTTCAAATACTAGAGCCTATCAAATAGGCTCTTACTACAGATGCTTTGCAGTGCTATGATTACTCTTTTCTGTATGGTATACCTTAAGGTTGAAATCAACCACATGAAAATAAAAATTAATTTTATATTGGAAAACTTATTGTGCAATGGAAAAATGACCTCAAGTACACTGAATAGAAATTATATAAAAATCATAAATCCTAGCCAAAGCTTCAGTGAATTAGAGGATACATGTTACACATGTAAACAATCACAAAGTAGCCTGGTCTTAGGTGCAATCAAAGACCACCTTGACAACATATATCTAAAGAAGTACTTGCTAACACCCTACCTGCAAGGAAGGCAGCTCACATGTCCTTAAGCCAACCATGCACATGCTGTGTTTTATAGATATGCTAAACAGGAGGTACCTTTATAATTTAAATCTTAATGTTAATTGATCATAGACTTACTGAGTTTTTATTCATTCTGTGTTAATATTTACAAGTACATATAACAAATATGAAACTTCTAAAACCATTTTAAATCATTTCTCCTCCAGGCTAATTACATGGCAAGTTTGCTCTTTATGCCTTATAAAATCTTCCACTCACTCCGTTCTCTCTCTCTCATTTTTTACACTAGTCATTATTTTGTGAAAACTCACACTGGATCAAGTTATTTCATCTAAAATTTGCCGTAGATCCTTCAATATATTCTGTAGCCTCAGGTATTGAATTTGATGAAACATTCCTTGTGAGTAGAAAACAAAAACAACTGTAAACAAAAATCAGATATAGAACTTTGTTTTATTGCTAGGAGAGTGTCAATATAAAATTAACACTAAGTTTATTATTAATTAAAAAACAAAAACTAATATCAATATTATTAGTTGCTTGTTAATCTTGGATAGACAAAACGGATCACAATAGCTACAATTCTTTGCTGGTTTTAGTATCATAATTATTTATACTAATATAATACTCACAAATAACAAAATATAAATAAAATACTAAAAAAATTCTGAACTTCCTTACAGGTTTATCCTCAGAATTTCTGGTGCCCCCATAAGCTATTTTTCATGAGATATGCAGCTGATTTTTAGCAATATTACCAATGTTGTAATTATTATTACTAATATCATTATTAAAAATATTAAATTTTTACCAATGGCAAGACAGGTTGAATGATTTGTTGAAACCATCAGCCAGTTTAAGGTGAAAAGATAGGAATTTCTACTGGGTAGGATTTAAACCAGGGTTAATCAGTCTTTGACCTGGTCTCCTATGGGGCTAACTATAAATTTTAACTTTAAAGAGGGGGTAATAGGGTCTGCAATCCTGGGAAATTCTGCCTTGTACCATAGTATTTTGCCTACCCAGCTGTGAAAAAGTCATTTAATTCTAGTTGTCCCCTTCTGAATATGATAAGCTTATTCTTGTATAAATTCTTATTGAATGTAAAAGAAATAGAAAAGCCAAGGAAACATACTAACTTATTTTGCCATACGTCTCCAGTTCACTCCATAAGTGTTTCAAAATGAATATAAAGGAAAACAATTATATTTTGTTTACAAAAAGGGTTTTCAAAATTATACTTACAAAATATCAGAGATAAAATATAATACTTATATTCTAGTCAAATTCTTATAGTGGAGAAACAACTCACAAAATAAATGATATTTTTTGTGATCATTCACTCCAAATATTTCACATTCATTTTAGTAATAATAATAATGACAATACATTCATATCTTTATTCATTCTTTCAATAGTCCTTTAGCACACACTTTCTATCAGATGTCAGGAAGAATAAGAATGAGTTCTGATATCTAGAAGCCAATTAAACAAGAAATTAGAGTTTAATAATGTAAATACCATGATAAACGGATTACAAAATGCTGAGAGAATATACAGATCTATTACATCTGAGAGAAGAGAAAGGCTGAATCGAGAGAACGGTTTTCAAACAGTTTTTACTTACCCAGCATTAATATTCACACATGTTTTTTTGTTACTTTATATAGCATGTCCTTTTTTATTTTAAGTAAAGCTAGAATTGCTTCTTCAAAAATATCTATACATTTCCTGATTGTCATAACTTTCTTCTTTAAAACCAGGATATAAGATATACATCAGCAAGATTATTAACATTGGATTATGGTGCTTAGACTAAATTGCTTATTATAATGTTTATAAATATTTTAAGAGCATTGTAGTGAGAAAGACTTAAAATGAAAAAATGAACAAAAATCCTATTTCATTATGGTTTAATTAGCAAAAAAAATAGTCTTAAAAGTTCACCCCAAATTTCTGGAGCAAAATGGAAATTACCCAAGTGCCTTATTAGATAAAGGGATTTATACGATGTAATCTCCTAATGTCCTTTGTGGTTATAAGGCTGTGGTTTTGTCTTATGCATTATTCTGGGACACTCAAAGGGAAGGTCCAAGGGTTCTCTGTTCTCCCTGATTTCCCTGTGCTCCACTGAGTTCCAATAGATTTTTTTTTCTTCCTCCCAAATGAAGCTCTCGAGTTCTTGGGATGCTGAGCCTTACATGGAGCATAAAGTTGAGACTGGTATAACCTCTCCCCTCCCCATGGTCACATCTCACATTCTGACTTGGTGCTCTACGATTTTAGATTAATTAAAAGTGGAATTATAGAATTTGAAGAATGCTTTAAAACAAACAAACAAACTACTTCAACTCCCTAAACACACACACACACAAAATGAATGTCTAAAATTTTAACAGATGTCATACATTTCATCTGGTATTTGACAATCATAAACCCCATGCAATACTAATTATGCAACTCATTATAGCCAAAATTATTAAAATAACCACAGTGGAAACACTTTTCTATATTATTGTGTATATATATATGCCATTTTATAATAATGCAATTTTGTTAATAGTTTCTTTGCTCTCCTGTATTACATTTAAAAATAAGTTTATAGTAAAGATTTAGATACTTATTAACTAGCTTAATATGTCTATATATTCAATAACCAGGTTTTTTTCTTTAAGTCAAAGTCAATACAGTAAATTGGTCCAAATTATTTGTTCAGAAAATATTTTAAATGGAGCGTGAATAGCTCAGTGGTTGAATGCCTGCCTCATACATACGGGGTCCTGGTTCAATCCCTAGTCTCTCCTAAAAAATAAATAAATGAATAAATAAATAAAATAAATAAAATAAATATTTTAAAATTCAACATGCAAGTGGGGTCATTCAAGCTATTTTAAGAAACAACAGCATATAGTGGACCTTGGCATAAACTATGATTTAGTTCCTGCCTTGGGCCCTGGTTTCATTTCCTGCCACTCCCCCAAACACTCTATGTTCCAGACATAACCATTCCCTGGCAGTTGCATCATGCTTTCCATCTTTTCAATGCCTTTGCACACTTTGGGCCTTCTGAATAATTTTTCTCCCCTTGTATATCATCCTAATCATATTTCAAATGTCAGTTCAATTATTGCTTCCTTTACCAGCTTCTCCCCTGTGTTCAGATGCAAGGTACACAACTGAAATAGCACTACACATACTTTACATGTACTTTATTACGGATGTTGCTTCTATTTCTTTTCCATTAGATAGAAGTTTCCTTGAGGAAGAGGATTGTGTGTGCGTGTATGTGTGTTTTTTCCTTTTTATTGTTTTCCTAATGCCTAGCAAAGCACTCTACACATTAGGCACTCAAATAATCTTGCAAGATTAATATTAGTTAATGGCCCATATTTTGAAAGCTACATTACAATTAATAATGGAGTGAAATTTAGTATCTATTATTGAAATATGCTTCTAATCACCTAGTCAATTTTATTCTGTTTTGATGATCATTGCAACACAATTTTTATTAGAACAGCTAGAAAAAAGCTAAATTGAGAGAGTAATACCATCTCTTCAGGAAAAGTTTGAATGGCAAGAAGTACATAGGATTAGGAGGCAAGAAAACAAAATTTTGCCTCTCTGCTTTACACAATTTTCTATTTCCTCAATTCTAAAATGAAGGAGTTGAGCTGGATAACCTCTGAAGCCATTACTCTGTGGTTGTAGTGATTGGTGACTTGCTCATCTCTTGCTCCCTCTGTCAATCTTAATTTGGCCATTTTGCTATTTTCTAAAATTTCAGGTTATTAATGTCTAAGGAAATCTGAATTATTAACATGCTAGTTGCATCATTATTATTTTATATGAGAAGCACCTAAAATACCTATTAGTAGTCTTTTTTATATATATAGAATATTACAAGAGAAAGCATAGTGTAGTCACTCATCCTTATCTGATGGATATACTCCACCATTTTATGATGTCTCCATTTACGCACAAGTCTTTAGGACTTAGCACAGCAAGAGAAGGAAACAAGAGGACTCCTACTCTCCATCTTAAATACTTTTACCTGGAAATAATACACATCACTTCCACTCACATTCTATTGGTCAAACAAGCCATGTGGCCACAAATAACAACAAGTGTGAGGGCTTGAGAGAGAGAAAGAAAGGGAGAGATACTGGAATCTTGGTATACTACATTTCCTTAGAAAAACAAAAAAAATACACTCTTTTGTGCCCTGCCATTCCCCAACACATTTGGGCACATTATTCCATGGCATTAAATGTACTTCTACAGTGTTTCTGATAAGTTTTTGAAATTCAATTTTATGAACTGATCACAAATGTTCTAATAAGCCTTCTGCTCACCTGCCACTCCATGCAGAAAATATTAGGTTTGTTCCTACTTTTCAGTAATATAATGCGATGTTATAGGGCCTTCTTGAAGTACAACTGTGATCTCAAAATTAATGTACATTTTTTAAGTTGCTGTGTCAGAAGTGGAATACACAGTTTTTTGTTGTGTGTGTGTGTTTTGTTTTGTTTTGTTTTTTGATCAGTACTTTATATTTGGCCTCTGGAAAGTTTCGCAATTTAATAATATTCTTACCACATTGATGTTTAAAGATTGCCTACTATCTTTGAGAGGCCAATCTAGAGAGGTTGTAGGTCGAAGGCAGAATATGGCATACTTGATGATTGGTGCATAAAGTGGAAAAGCAAAGTAACACAATAAAAGAAACAATCTACTCAGATGTGAATGTGATGCAAAAGGTTTAAAAAAATGTGATTTTTATCTGGCCTCAAACAATAGGTAGGGCCTCAATAGGCATTTAGATTATGAGATAGCAATCCAGATGAAAGAAATAAAATGACCAAATGAACAGTGGTAAGAAAATCTGAGTGCATTTAGAGGAGAGTAATTTGATCATTTGGACTATAACCGAAAGTGATTTTGTTTTTGTTTTTGAGGTAATAGTGGGAAGTAAGCAGGAAGAAGAGTGTTGGACCAGAATATAGAGGAATTTGAGTGTCAGTTATATGATATGAAAATTGTTGTATATATATAATTAAGACTGTTGGCACTGACATGTAGAAAGGAAAGGGAGAATGGAAGCTGCAGTAAAAGTTTGGAATAGATGTCATGAGGGACACAATCTTAGTAGTGCTATTGGTAGAGGAGGGAAAAGTATAAAAACCATAAGTGAATGGATGTGGGGTGAGGAAGAAATGAAAGTTGACAGTATAGGGTTAAGCATGAGTAACTAGAAAATGTTCAGAGCCTTAACTAAAATATAGTTAGGTTTTAGCAAAAAGCATATTACTTACTGTTGAAATTTAAGTTTAATGATATAATGGAGCTGAAAGCAGACTTCTCAGATGAAAATGTTTGGGATTCACTCACCTAGATATAAGAGCTAAAGTTGTAAAAATGGATGATATTTCTAAGGAAAAATGTATAGAAGCATCATGGAAGAAGGATAATGAATACACACATTGAGGGAATGTGAGGAAGAGGAGGATCCAACCAAAATGAAATGCATTAGGTATAAAGATCCTGCTCCATGAGTAGGCTACCCTTTGGTTTTAAGGTATATTTTCACAAGGTTTTAGTGTATATTTTAGTGTGTATTTTCTCTAATACAGATATGTTATAAATTGAAGGAACACTGGACTTGCCATTAGAAGGATCAGTGTTAATTAACTCTGCTACTTAATGGCTGCATTTCATGGACAAGTGTACTATGTTTTCTAAATCAATCTCCTTATCTTTTGAACTTAAATGATAGCATCAATTTCACATATTGATTATGAGGATAAGTCATACAGTGCACAAAAGGATATCTGGTACCATTCCTGAAAAATAAATGCTCAATAAATATTAGTTGAATCCAGATTCACTGACATTTCATCTTTTTCCCACAGCATCTGGTAAAATGACATACATGTAGTATGTGCTCAATAAACATTTGTTGCTTTCAGGACCTAAAAATACAAACTTTGGAACTGAAATTTCAACTGCAAGTGATTAAACCCATTACCCTTCTAGGATTATTCCTTGAAAACATGTTCAATGGCTTAAAGACACTTTCAACTTCCTTAGTTCAGCCTATTCACAAAGATTACCCTTTCTATCTGGTATTATTAATACTTTATTTTGTGTGGTATTCATTGGTTCTGATCATCAAATATATATGGTTCTCCCCACTTTGGGGAAAATGGGAGGATTGCACTTTTTGGTCCCTTTGTGATTCAGAGAGGCTCTGTGATTAGTTAGGACAGAATGTTGTGAGAAAAAGTGACACGTGGGTATTCAATCAGCTTGGTTTCTGGAGTGAAATCAAACTGGGATGGACATGCACCATGGGCAAGAAATAAATCTTATTGTTTTAAAACATTAAGAGTTTGAGTTTTTGTTACTTACTTTGTTACTCATCTCTAGTACCACTAGGTTAGCAAAGCATTTGAACTTTCAGGATTTTAAGATGAATAAAGGCACTACAATGGACACTGCTGTATCAGAAACCAACTAGTACAAAAAAATAAAATAAGAGCATAAATAAGATTCCATGTTCTTCAAGGTATCAGCAAGGTTGATCCCTTAAGAAATTAAACAGCAGGCTAAAAAGAGATTTACACAAGCAATTTCTTTCTGTTATTCCATTTTGATTTCTTGCCTCTGGAACTTTATGCAACTGAGAGAAACTATGATACTCTCACTGGGATTTTAAAAGGAAGGGGGCTGGTGAAAAAGCTGATGAAATAATATTTATGGTGAATAAGGGTGCAACTGGTGTTAACTTGGCTGGTTAATTGACATTTGGGGTGAGATAAAATAATTTTTCCCAATCAAATTTGTCAAGCTGTTTGGTTTAAGAATTAAATAAAGTCACATGTATTACAGAAATTACCAAATCCCATAGCATTCAATAGATATGCTATCAGATATCTAATATTCTAAATGAAGTCTCACTGGAAGAATTCTTGACCAAGTTTGAAAAAAAAACATAAACCAGGGCAAACATAAATGAACTACTTTTACTTCTGCAACTTTATTTTAAATTTTCTACTGAGGTGCTGACTAGCTAACTATTATTATTATGGTCATCTTGTTTGACTCGAGTCATATCTAAGTGGATGTGTTCACTGCTGTTATTGGTACCTGACTAAGGGTTGAGTGACAGGGTGTCTGATACAATTTCCATGACAATGTTACCAGCAGTTGATAAAGCCAGGCCTCTAGGGTCCAATTTTCTGAAACTCATGGGGAAAAATAGGAGCTGGAAAATGAACTACTTCATTATATATTTTTTCATTGTTGCAAGGAGACTATTTTTGAGAATGATTGTGACAGGTATAAAAAGACAAGGACAAACAGCCCAAAACTGTCAAAATTCTAGCATTTTTGCAGCTGCTATCCTGATATATGCCAATGCCTATGCAAAAAAAAAAAAAGTTTTTTCTCAAAGAAGATGTCGATACATCTGGCACACTAGATAAAGAATAATATATATGGCATTGTTTTTTGTTTGTTTGCTTTTATTTTTGGGGACAGACTTTTTTTCTCCTTCATGGGCTCAGAATATCTTGTCATAAACCTTTTGCTAAGTATTTACTGACCCAAAGTTGAAAGGCAAGTGTAGACAATTTTATTTCATCTACAGGAGTCAGCTAAATTATTAAGCACATCATATATTTCAGGTTCCATAGAACCATAGAACCTGGAATTTTACTTCTCTCAACCACTTTGTGAGATAGTTATAATTGCTGCCATTCTGTAGGATAACACTGTATATTGGAGAGGTTAAATCCTTTGTTCAACATTTCATAACAATGAGTGGGTGGCACAGGGCTTTATTTCCAGTTCTGCCTAACTCTAAAAAATATGCACTATCCATTTTAACCTAGCTGTCTCCACATCTACCAAAATATTAGTAAATCAGAGAGTGAAAAAAAGAGAAAAAGAAAGGAATCTGAAAAGAAAATGAAATTACAGAGGAAGGAAAAGTATGAGGAAGATTGCTTACTTGAGATTAAAAAAGGGGTAAAGGTGATGGGCAATTTTGTCTCCATTTGCCAAACTAATCAGGATCAACCAGAGCCTATATCTAAGAAAGCCTAGAGAATGGGAATTGGTCTGTTCAATCAGTAAAAAGTTTGGCAAAAATCAATATGGGATAGTCACGTAATACAGGCACAATCCCTTGTTAATTTAGAGAAAAAAATTAGTTAGAATGGATTGAGTGCCTCCTTTCCCTAAATATTAAGTACAGTTTTATTATGAAAGTATAATTTTGTAATGTTCCACATGATTGAATTTGAATTTGGCTAAAGCTTAACCAGAATTTTAGTGAAAGCTTTTAAACACATCCCCATGTACTGGATTGCTTTTACTTTTGTATTTGATTTTTGATTTGGGCATACAGTGTCATTCCAGGAGAGGATAAACTTAACTCATGGGAGGGTCTGGGTTCTAGTCCTATCTATTCCCTGTATGGCCTTAGACTTGCTCCTTGAATTTCTGAACCTCCTTTAACGCATCTGTAAAGTGAAGAGAATACAAGATTAATGGTTTTTGTGAAGGTGAAATAAGAGAATAAATGCAGTGGCATTTTAAATAAACATACTATATAAATTAAAGTGGCGATTATAATCTGTGCACTTCCATTTGGGTTTCTTACACCAGTAGTAGGTTCAACTGTATCATTTTAACAAATCATGGTTAACTTCAGTGACTGTTTTGAGTTTTCCTTTTATTTTATCACTACTTTCTTGGAGGTAGTAAGATAATTGAATGGGTTCATGGGTTTTCTATGTTTCACTCTAAGTTTGTTGTAATAAAAGATCATGGATTTTAGAATCAAAAAAGTCTGAGTAAACCTCTCTCTCTGCTGTTTCCTGTCTGTGTGGTCATGGGCAGGTCAGTTAGCTTCTCCAAGCTCATTTTTTTCATTTATAAAATGGAAGCATGAGAATTCAGAAAGATACATCTCTGCTTGCCTTCTAAATAATTCTCATGTGCAGGTCTGATTATTGTTGTTTAGGTAACTGTGATTAAACAACAAGGTAGAAAAGGCAGTGAAAAAACAGTTACTGCTAGAAGAAAGGAGCATGCCAGATTTTCCCTTTTGTCCTAAGTGCTGTATGGTGTTTCTGGAACTGAAAAGCAAGTTCCCTTTTGAGAGTGGTCTGCTATGAGGGCTTAACTTGCTTTGTGAAGCCAAAAACAGAATAGCTAGGAAAACAACAGGTCACAGTTGAGCTCCTAAGTTGATTTGGGGGTTTACTTGACAAAGCAGCCTCGTTTTTTATTATTGTGTGTGTGGAGTAAATGTGAGACTCATCAGTGACACACCCTGCCTGTTTCCTTGAACAAATGGTTATAATAATTTAAAAGATTCATTCAATGTTGTACCGGTACAACCAACAATTATCTACCAGTTTTGTGCCAAGCACTATGCTTGGTACAAGGTCACTGCCTTCCAGGAATATCAAACAGAATAAAAGAGGAACAGATACACAACTGAATCTTTTACATCATGATAAATACTGGATGCATAAAAGGGTATGAATAACCCTACAAAGATGTGGAGGAGGAAGATTTCTCAGATGAAGTCAACTTTCTTGGATCCAGATTCTACAAGTCGCAGGAAGGGAACAGAGCAGCTAAAGTTTAAACAAAGTGCAAACAGGCTGGGTTTCAATACTCCCATGAGTCACAAGATAATTCAGTGTCTGGGAAGTACCAGAACAGTGATTCTCAAATATTTTTGCGCTTGCCACTCCCTAGATTCCCAAGGATGTCCCACTGTACATACCATCTCTTAAAATAAAATAATTCCCCATCTATATGTGACTATTATTCATCAGTTCTCTGATATTTTAGAGCTAGTCTTCCTCTAAGCCACATGATTTATTTTAAAAGCTAGAAAGGAGGTTTAAGGGATGTTTGCCAAAAGTGGTGATTCATCTTTCCCAAAACTGGAAGCATTGACTCTGCTTTTACCAACAGTCATTTGGAATTGTAGTCAGAGTCTTTCTGTGACACACTCAAGTTCCTTTAGTCTCAACTTCCACCTTTACCAGGCTAACTATGGAGAAACGGAAGTCTTCGATGATGCCTACATATTAGAAATCTACCTCACTGCTTTAAAAATGTGTGTGCATGAATGTAAGTGCTAAAGCTGTCCAACATCACTCCCTGCTAGGACCCTGAATCTATAAGTGAGAGTGGTAATGGTAGGAAATAGGAATAAATCATGTGGAAATAGGTCATAGCATCTAAAATTTCCTTGCTTAAATGGAATCTTAGGTAAAATATTTCTGCAGACGATTATATATAAATATATATTCATGGAAAAATCAAAAGTTGAATTTCTAATGGATTTCCCTTTTACCCCAAGCTAAGATGCAACTGTGTGTACAATGGTTAAAAGCTCAGGCTTGGAATTCGACTGCCTGCCTTCCAGCGCCAGCTGCAGCCCTTACTGTGTGCCCTCAGCCTATTTACTAACATTCCTAGCCCTCAATTTCTTCATCTGTAAAATGGGGATGGATGATGAGAAGAAAAGTGCCACTTTCAGAGGTTGAATGAGTTACTACACATAAACTCAAAAGTCTTGACCCAGTGTAAGCACTAAAAATTGTTACTTATTATATTAAGTACTTCTTTAATGGATCCCCATTCTCCTTTTGCCTAAAATGACTTAGCTTGTACTGTACATTATTCTCTCTATAGTCTCAATTCCTTTCTGAAATATGGTAAATATGTAACTGATGAGAAAAGCACTAGCTTCAGAGATTATCAATAACTGGCCTTGGGATCAGGATTCTCTATTCCGTGGTTGTGTGACCTAGGTGAAATTACATAATCTTTCTTACAGTTAACCCATTTCTAAAATGTCTTACCAACGGCCGCTGTGCAGACTGAAGTGAAATCACTTCTATCAAGTATTGCTCTATATGCGGCAGTTCCCTCCACTGCGTGTTTGCACATCTCACTGGCTTTCTGAGGTTTCTTTTCAGTCATTAGGTGGGGACTGCAACATAACCTGACTTCAGGTAGGGTTGGAAAAGCTGTCCTTTGTGGATGCCAGCTAGGAGCATTTTCATATTCAGAACTTTAAAAGAACACTTCCCAAGGGAAGGGAGAAGGGAGGAAAATAAAGTCAGAGCACAGGAATCTAAAATTCAAAATCTAATTTTGCTCTCAGGGAGAGTAGATGACAAGGAACGCTCTTCAGTGTTTTGTGAAGGTAAAAGTACAAACAAAGGCTCAATTTTAAAGGGGCTTTGTGAGGGAGGCTTCTGTAATAACAAGGAAATAGGAACTGTTTTCAGTGCTCTTCATAACAAAACATTTATTTTTCATAAGAATCCTATGAAATATATATGATTATTATCCTCATTTTATACACGAGGAAACAGAGACAGAGAAGTGAAGTGAATTTGCCTGAAGTCATCTGCAACCACCTGGCTCCTGAGTCCACATGCTCATCCACCACAACACAATATCTCTGCTGAATCAGATAATTTGCTATAAATGCTGGCCAATAATTCATACACCAACTTCAAACTCCAACAGTGAAAGCAAATAAACCAGAGGCTTTGTATTAAAGATCATAGAAGCAGTGTTCTTCAAACTTATTCAGCGATAATGATCACCTGGAGTGCTTTCTAAACGTACAGATTCCAGACACCTCCCTAGAACTAGAGACTCAGAATCTCCAAGGAGAGGTTTGGGGACAGTAATGGCTAACAAATGCCATCTAGGTGATTCATATTATCAAGAAAGTTTGGGAAACACATTCATGAATAGGGATGAATAATGAAAGTTGTTAAGGCAGTTCTTCTCAAATTTAATATGCACACAAATCACCTGTAGATCATATTAAAATGCAACAGTGAAGACCGTGATCCATTTCTAACAAGCTCCCAAGGTTATGCCAATGCTGCTGGTGCATGGACCACACTTTGAGTAGCAAGCTTTTAGGTAATGACTCAATTGGATATCCATTCCTTGTCTAGGATCCAGGACTTATTTCATGTCAACCATAAATTTGGACCTTTACTAAATAAAATAATCACTGAGAGCTTAAGCAAAATATAAATTCCAACATCTGCTCTCTTACAGACTCTGATTTGAAAGGGGAGGAATCATTATCAGGAACCTGCTTTTTTAACAAGAAATCCCCAAGTGATTTGATTCTGATGCAGATGGTCATGAATTCCGCTTCCCATTAATAAACACTGGAAATGCAGTGGAAACCAAGTACTAGTACTTTAAAGGGGGGAAGAAAAGAAGTAGCTATTATATAAGTTATTCAATCCCTTGGCTTTATCACCCATCACCTGGAGAGAATAATATGTTCCTTTATAGAATTGTTGGGATAAAATGAGATAAGACATGAAAGCAAAGAACAGCTGAGCCACCCTATTCAAGAGGTCAAAGGAAATTGGATATGGACCCAGCAAAGACCCGCATTCAGTAAAAGCAGCAGGAAAAGCTTTCCTATATATTTTCCTGATTTTTAGGCTACAAAGGCAATTTATAAAATCACTACATTCATGTTATCCACATACTAGACAGGATCAGTACTTGTCAATTATTATAAAATGATAGTCTCTTTCTTTCTCTCTACCTCTCTACAAGCATTTTGTATCCACAAGCATATATACATATATATAATATGCTTCTGGAGATGAAATATATATGCTTACAGATATGAAATATGCATGTATGCATATATAGTTAAATTTTATAGATTCTTTGAGTTACTGAAGTCACATGTAATATAGCTAACCTTTAAAACAATTCAAATGTAACTCCTCCAATATGACATTTTAACAACACCTTTTTAATAATGCATGTTCTTAAATGTTAAGCTGATTCATATGTTATATTCCCAAATTTTATATCTCAAGTTCTACTCACAATATGAATAGAACTATGAAAAGATATAGAATTTTATTATAGAATTTTCAAAGGAATTATAGTGGTCTGCTGTTATCACTGTGCCTTAACCCTGCTTGAAAGTTTATTACTTTTTTTAAGGGAGGGGTTCTTTCTCAGACTATGTCTTTTTGGATTTAAAAAAAAAAAAAGACCTTCAAAGTACTATCAGTCATTGCCTGTGGCAAGGACAAGGCTTAGGTCAATGCCTATTACAGAAGCAGTAAAAATATCTGGATTAAAAAGAAAAAACACATACCATATTTCCTGTTGGTGTATCTGGAAGTTTTAAAATGTGGATTAGGCACAAACAAACAGTGCTAATATAAAAATCAGAAATCAAGTGCATATTCTTAACCATATGTTTAATGCCACATATTTAACAGAGTCTTTTTGTGAGCATGCTTGGGTGTGATGTCTATTTATTGAATTGTAACAGGTCATAACTTGGAGTATAAGGTGCAATATGTTCTGACACACTCTGAAGGAATGAATCATTTGGATGAGCTCTATAAAGTTATGTTGAATATAGATAATTAATTGAGTCTATTGATTTTGGAAATATCAATTATATTATGAAATTTCAAAAGCAGATCCCAGCGCTTCTTCATAGTTTGGCTAAGAAATATTGAAAATTACACCAAAATTTTGTTTTAAGGTTCAGGATTATGTTTACTTTCAACTTTGATGTCTTTTCAGATCTACGTGATGGTTAGGTATTTTAAATTAAATGATTTTTGTAAAAATTTTATGAGCTTTTTTTCCCATCTTTTTCCTCTCTAAGGAGAAATATTCAGTGTAAGTTTGTGTAGGCATATATCCTTTCAAAATCTGAACTATTTTAGGCAGAGACATATAACTGGAACAGTGAGACACAAATAAGGTTATTAATTGACATTTAAATCAAGTTATTTTTTCTATGTAGATTTTTAAAAAATATATGAGAACTTATTTATATCAAAAAATGGGAATTAAAAATAAATATGTATGTATGTATTATGTGCATATATATACCTCTCAAATATATTCCTGGGTAAAAATGGAATTGTCTTTAGCATATGTCACTTAGAATTTAGAATAACTGGTTGTTGATTGGAACATTGAACACATGATATAAAATAGAAAAAAAATGTAGTCACAGATGAAAAACTTATATAACTAGATACATTTATATTACGACTTACTGAGGCAGGTTAGTACAGGGAAAAGAAAAGACAGGTCACAGCTGAGACCCAGAAGAGACCATGGCCTTGAGACCCCACTAGGAAACTCCCTGAGGGGAGGCTGCTGCTGAGAAAAATGTCTGAAAGACTCTGAGAGACCCTGGCCACAGGTCCCACTTGAAACTCTTTCCAGGGTCAAGGGGAGGCCCCGGATAACTCCAAACAGGTGTTCTATTGGTCCCGGATAACCTCAAACAAAAGGCCTCATCACTGGCCTCCTGAGAGCTAATAGGTGGGGTAACCAAAAAGAACAGCAAAGAGCTGGGGCTCCAATCCCAACATCAGGAAAGGGGAGGCGTGAATACTCTCTTTAATAAAGGCAGCTCCTCAACCCCAAAGGCTCTCCCTTTGCCTGGAGGAGCCCGCATCCACATCTGGGTGTGTACTTCTGTTCTTTTCTCTCATTTCTCAATAAAATCTTTTTACTGGTCTAAGTAAACTGGCATGTCCTTAAATTCTTCTATGTGACATAGCCAAGAACCTAGAGGAATCCAGCATCCCCTGACTTCGTTACTAGGGAGCAAAACCTCACCGTCTCTATATTTGTATTTATAATTATATTAGCTTTAACATATGGGACTAAAGTTCAATATAAACCAAAAACATAATTGTTTTTTTTCTCTTCCCTACATTTGAACATTAAGACCACAGGAAGTTTCCAGTAACATACTGAAATATATACATCATCAAATTCTCTTTATTTCTAACTGGCAAAATGGCAGTCTGAGTTAAATCATCAGGGACATGTGTTCTAAGCATTTTTGCTTCTATTCTTGACTTACTATAATAACATACACACGAACCAATGGTTATTAAGTTGTGGCAAGCAAAATAAAATGGCTGCCTGCATTGCCGTGGGGACTTCCCAAGAAAATAGAAAGCACTCTACAGAACTGCAGTGAAGCACACCTGGTGATAGCGTATCTGAATGGACAAGCATACCATACCAATCAATGTATACCTGCTCTCCACTTTGTAAGACCTTCCTATGTAATAAGAAACTTTAATGTCAGGTAGTCATTGTAATCCCTACTCTCAGCCCCCACACATAATTGGAAAGTCCCTAAATGCCTTTATATAAACACCGGTAACCAGAAGGATATTGAGACTCTCACTCAGATTTCCCAAATTTGACATCTCCCTGCTATAATTTTTCTCTCTCAAAAAACACTTTTGACGCTTATATATATATATGATAAATTGTCTCTTTTGTCATTTGGGTAAAATTCAGAGGATCATTCAATTAATTATGACTATAGGTACCAAACCATAGTAGTATTAACAATACCTATATTTGGGTCACCCAAAGAAATCACAGATATTTTGATATCACATTACAATTGCCATGAAATCTTTACATATCTTTATATCCATCACTATTTCAAAGTTACATTATTTAGTACACACATTACTAGCTTTTTAGTGAAACACATATACTTCTCCATCACAAATTTATGATATAGTTTCCTTAGTATTCCCTATACATTTAATTCTATGCACATTAAAGCATTTTTCAGAGAAGTCCACAAACGTTATCAAAATACTAAAAGATTTATGGCACAGAAAAGATTTAAAATACCTGCTGTAAACATGACCACCACCAATATCACCTGGCTTCCTCCTGTTTGTTAGACATGTCAAGCATGTTCAACTCAGAGAGTTTGCACTGCCTGTTCCTTCTGCCTGGATTAATTTCCCCTCACATATAGTCAGCATGTATTCCCTTTCCTCTTTTTAGACTTTCTTCAAACGTCACCTTCTCATTCATGTCTATGTTAACCATTTTATTTATAAATGCATCACTCCATACAATCTAGTTTTCCTTGCCATGTTAATTATAACACACAATTTATGCTTATTTTCTGTCTAGCCTCCCCTAGAATGTAAACTCCTCTGGAACATGGATTTAAGTCTTCTTATCTGGCTTGCTCACCACAGTATTATAATACATTCTAGGTGCTCAATGATCACGTGTAGAATGCAAGGACGATAAGTTAAATAAATGGAAAACAGGGTAGGATGTCTCTATAACTGTAGATTAGCCTATTTTTAGAACTGTTAAATGGGGAACCTGAGAAGTTAGAAAGTTAATGCCATTTTCTTTTTCAGACTGGTTAAATGAAAATGTCTTGGAAGATAGCAAATGATCTTGAAATCTCTGTCTATAGAAGCTAGATCTTTATATTTATCTTGTCCCCAGAAGAGCTTTATGCCTCCCTACTACTTTTCCAGAATTATATGCTTAATTATTCTGTAGTCTTCTCATTGATATTGCTAAGTGTGCTTTTAAATGTTTAATGGGGGAAAGAGTAGCTTTGTGAAACAGGACTCTAAATATCTGCATTGTTAAAGCAACTAACTGCAAATTGACCTTTAGCATTCAAGCTGAAAGTAAACTATCCAAAACCTACAATTATGACCTAGATATTCTTCCTACTGGAAAAAAAAAAAAAAAAGATATGAAATGCCTACTGAATGGATCCCACTTTCTTTCATTAGTGGCAATAATTCACTGTGACTAGCTTGATGGAGATTAGAATGCAACTCATGTCACCTACCTGTGAGATTTCCAATGACAATAACTAGGGAAGCCTTAAATTAGACATTAAGAATTCAATGGCAGAAGGAAGTAACAGGGAACTTCTAATATTTATTGAGCTCTACTTTCCAAAAGGAAAGTATATTTGCTTTATATACTTGATCTAAGTCTGTAATAGTACCTACATTAAAGGGTTGTTTTGTGTATTAAATGAGAAAATGAATCCAAAGCCCTTCACACATTACCTGGTATGAAATAAGCATTCAACATGTTACCTAATATATTGGCTATTGCTATTATCAAAAGTGATAGGTGCAAATGTCTAACTTGTTTAACAATTTAAATGTGCAGTATGAAAAATAAATTTTGTATGAAAGAACCTTAAAAGTAAAACTGTAATATAAAACAAAATAAAGCAAATGACTCAACTAGGATCAATGGATGAAAGTAACAATAAGCTGGATTAGAGTTCCATATAAGAAACACTATCTAAGTACTAGAACTGTTGAACAGTGTAATCGTCTACCTTGTCAGATGCTCCATTACCATAAAAATGACACCTACTTCTCATGGAGGTGCTTCGCACTGAGCTAAGTGTCTCTTACCACTATTGCAATCAATCTCAACAACAATCATACCAGGCAGAGGTTATTATCCTTGTTTCCTGGAAGAGAAAATGTAAGTGATTTGCCCATGGTCCCACACTAGAGACTCTAAAACATATTATTTTAACCTCATCTATAGTCTCTTTCTTCTATAATGAACTGGACTCAGCACCTCTATTAAGAATCTTTTAATAGGATATCTTATATCCAGGGTATGGTCTATCTGACCATTAAGGGTAATATATGAAAAATGCTTAGAACAACTCCGGCAGTAAGAGTAGCCAAATGTATTGAATGTGTTAAAGGATAATTTTTAGAAGAGGGTATATTCATAACTCTCATACAAATATAAAATGAACATAAGGCAAAAATTTTATTTAGCTCATTGACTAGTGAGGGAACCAGTAAGATTGCAACTGGTTCTAAAGGGAATTCAAAACAGATAGATAGATAGATAGATAGATAGATAGATAGATAGATAGATAGATAGATAGATACAAACAGAATAATGCTGAAATGAATTTACAAACAGACACAAAACTGGTTTATTCCACAACGAAGGAGGGGCATCAATCACAGTTTTACAAAACAAAGTTAATTTGCATATCTATGTTAAAGAATCATTTGCATTGCTCTCAGTTATCTACAATGTACTGAACTGTAAAATAGCTCCAAGAGAATGAGAGGTGTGGAGACCCCACAGAGTCAGAAAACCTGGTAGTGAATGCTTAGACAGCACAGTTTTCTTTTGAAGACATCCAGAAACTTTTATGGCCCATTTCAATCTTTTGAAATGTTTCCTAATGTGCTTGTCAGTATGACTGTACAAGTTACAGAGCTTGATTATCACAGAGTGATAGGATCTTAGGTCTTTTCAGCATGAAAGCTGATGGTACTTTGCATTAATCCACCCTACTGCATGTTGTAGGAAAACACAAGGTGACATTTTTATCCAGCACAGAGTTCTATGTGTATTCTACTTTATAACAACACTAGTAACAACAATGAATAATTATTGAGTTCTATGAATGCCAGGCTTGTGCTAATTGATTCATGTGTGCTTTTGCATACAATTCTGCTACTAGTTGCAATGATAACAGCAAAACAGCAGCAGTATAACAAGGACAAGTACCACACGGATGAGGAACGGTTGTGTGGGATGTTGTTGGAGGTGTGGGCGGTGGGGAACATGGGAATCCCTGTAATTTCTGAGTAATATTTAGGTAATCTAGGCACCTTTAAATATATA